>CAJNOJ010000337.1:0-103126 GCA_905250025.1 Adineta ricciae | reverse complement strand
TCCAAAATGACAAAACTCGACCACCGGCAGCTAACGCTCCACAGAGAATTTCGATTTGACGAAGCGAAATAGCAACAGATGTGCTTCGACGAGTTTGAAGAATAAATTCCAGAAGTTGAGCGATCATTATGGATAAACATGTTATCATATCCGATAATGCTAAACTAGTTAAATACACAAAGGTTGCCAAATGCGTACTTAGTCTTAAAAGGACAATAACAGAAGTAAGGTTACTTAAGGAACCTAGAACAGCGAATGTAAACGTTGCATATGATATCCAATAATACAACGGATCTGATGGAGATTTGTTAATTGAATGCCATAGATCATCGATTTCATCTTGGGCCCGTATCAAATCCTCAAGTGATGATAAATTAGTCATCTACAAACCGAAGAAGAATCTCTTACAATTGAAAATTTCGGATCCAACTTCGTATAAAAATAAACTCTGATTCTAGAGGAAAACTCCTCAATCCCAGACAGAAACTTAAGGCGATTAAGTCTATTAAGATATTATTCGCCTCTCTATACGAGACAGAAATAATTTCTCAGATGAAAATCTTCATCGTTTATTCAATACGAAGATCAGCAAAAAGAAAAACCAAAGAATTAAAAAACAGCCCTTCTTATGTGCTCCTTCCATTTGTATGTATGTGTGTGTGTGTGTGTATTCGATTCCCTGGATAAATTAATCTTCTTCTGGAGTAACTCATCCATCATGAAAACTCTGCTTTTTTCACCTGAACCGAATATGATCTATATATGGAACATTAAGCAATAAGTAACCTCTCATGTGATTATATTCTTTTCTCGTTTTCACTTACAACCGATACGGAAATGAAATGCCCTCAAACCTAAGCAAGAAAGCATCTGACATATATCTTTCGGATTAAAAAATTGTTCATAAAACTGATCAAGAATTAGAATGAATAATAATATCTTTACGAAGAAAGAACATTGGTTCCTAAAAGAAATTTTAACCTGACTAAAATGATGAAAGCGATTTCACTCTCTGTTGACAGATGCTGATTCACGAAAATTCAATCATCTTTTCGGGTTTGATGGAGTACAGTTGATTATTTCTCATACACTGACTAACTTGACTACAAATCATGAAATTGATTGATCTAGAATAGTAAAAATGTAAACGGTTAAATGAAATCGAACGGGAACAACAAACACATCCTATTCTTTCATATGTTTTGTCGAGAATAATAATGTTTTCTTCTCGTTGCCTAAAGCGAATTTCTCTCTGTCTGAACTCACCAAAATAAATGTTCTATTTTTTCCGTTATTTTAACAAAGTTAAGTGTTGCTACTGTTTACTATTCACATTAGTTTCTCTTTACATGTTTTCAATGTTGTTGAACATGGTTAACTAGTAGCCGTCCTTTTCGTCATCATCATGTTCGCGAAGGAAAAAAAAAAGATTAAAGACATGACACAAAAAAGAGAAGAGAAAATATATCTAATCGGAAATGACGTTAATCTATGACCTTCTTTCAGAAGAATCTTTTTGAAATTAACAATACACCTACTGGAAAAACAGTCAGTTGTGAATAGATGAATACATCTGTAATGATCGCGTGATTAGAAATGAATGTGCGAGAAGAAAGGCTTTCTATCATTAAATTTTGAAAATGAATGGCAAAATCAAATCAAGTTTTTAGTCTTCTCTCGTCGACGCTAATGTATTCTAGATCACATAGACAGAGATTACAAATCGAATAATCTTCATAGACGTGATCTACCTCTGACCAAAGAAGATTTAAACATGCCTTTCTGTATCAACTCAAGTTTCGTTACATGAAACGAATACTAATTATAAACTAAGAACGCGCAACATGCGATGTGAACAAAGATTTTTTTCCACAAATTAACTTCGAATTTCATGTAAACTATCACATGTGGAAGTCACAAATATTAGATGAGAGGAAAATCTTCTCATGTCTTTATACAAGCAAATCTAAGTACATTTCGACATGAGTAGTGCTTATTTACATTCTGAAGAATAAACAATTGAAATGCTAATGAAAATTATTATTTGATATTGTTCTTCACAAAGTTGTTCTACTATTTTTAGACGATAATGAAGTGAATACTTTTGAAGTCGAGTAATTAAAAACGTTCGAGTGATAAGATAAGAGTCAATCTGTAAAAATAGATATTTGCTACTCCATCTTGTCGGATACCCTTGTTTCTAATTGATCTCTTGTAACTTGAAATGTTTATTCAAGAAATAAAGATTAACTGTGATATTTGTCAACAGGTGTGCATATGTTTATAATGTTATCAACTAATGTATTTGCACAAATATGTAGGAGAGTATCATATCGGATCGATGAATATGACCTAGTGATAAGAAAAACATATATTTGTTTGGAATAACAAGAAGATTTGTTGATGTTTGCTTGTGTTTTTGTCCTTCTACTTCTCTCAATTGTATTTCTCAGTTATTCTAATTCAGAACGACTACCCAAACCGATTTCTTGCTACTATTATGTATTTTTTCCCTCAAGGACACGTAAACGGTGTTTATGTTTTTTCCTCTTCATTTCAATCAGAAGTGGAATGAAGTTATTGCTCAACCTACAGGTATAAAAGGTTTATTAACCACATTCTTTTGCCAATAATCGAGTTGGCTTAGTTGTTCGGCTACTTCGTCGTCTAATGGTATGATAAAAGTTCAGGGTACTTTTGATGGTGGTTCGATTCCGCCCGAAATTTACGCTGAGCAACGCGATCCAACGAATTCAAAATTTTTTCCCTCGATGAAATCACTATCGGTATGTGTATCTTAAAATTTCCATTTATTGATTTAATTTTCCAATGTTACAGCGTCATTTGCAATCAAAACGAAGAGCAGCAGTTTCGTCGTTGAGAAAAACTATCTTGTTTTTCTTCCTGCTTATCATTCAACTGAAGAAAAAGAGAGAAAGACAGAAATTTTCCACGTTATATAATGTACAGTACAAAGTAAGACTGCAAAATGTTATTTTCCTTCCCTATCAAATGTACAACTCTCGAGTGCAGATGCACATTGAAACTCAAGACATATAAAGGTCATGTTTGCATGAAGCTTTTTACCCGTTTTTATATTATTTCAAGGAATTTGTATCTATTTGACGTTATTTTAGATTTGTAAAAACCGAATCAAATAGCTTTCTTTTTTCAAAATGTCAATCACACGTGATTATTCGCGCGATAGCCGTTCATATTATTCTCGTTCATCATCTTATGGCAATCTCAATCGACTATCAACTAGTTACAGTAGTTCAAATCTTCAACGAACAGCCAGTACAACACGAATCGAACGAAGTTATGTTCTCCCACCACCACCACCTCCACCACTCATCTGGGAGCCTTTGGACGATCCATTCTTCTTCCAACGCCGAGCATCACGACTTTTCGATGATTTCGATCGTCGTGTAACTTGGTACGTTCACGATGATATCACTGATCGAGAAGTGATTAAACAGGACACTTACAGTTACGAACGAACTGTGCCTGTAACTGTTCCCGTAACTTACCGAGAATATCAAAGTAGTTTATCAACAACAAGAAATATTCCCGTTCAATACACACCATTGACAACTGTTGAACGCCGAGAGAAAATTTATAGAAAAATTGATGATTTGAACAACTGGACACCAGCGCCGAGTACATTGGTTCGAACAGATGAAAGTTATGAAGGTACGATGAATTTTTTGAACAAAAGCAATCAGTTCTGATTTTGACTTTGTGTTTTTAGCACGTGAAGGTCGCCGTACTGCAGTTGATAATTGGTCAAAACAGGGTAAATATTCGAAAATCTTATTTACTAACAGAATATCCGATGCGTAATGAAACGCGTGTCGAGATATTTCGTAGGTGTTTTGTTAACATGAAGTGTTTGCGCATGAACTTCGCCTGATTTGTTTCGGTTTCGACCGTTAATAATTTGTTTTTATTAATATTTAGATTATCAATATTCAGATTCAAGTCATCGTCAACGAAAAATGTCCATACCATATTAATCATCAGGAAAAACTTCTTCTCTCTCAATCTTAATGACTGAATCTTGAACTGAAAATACAATTCTCTTCTCATTCTTACTCTTTTGCATATTTACTTATATATAGTCTACTAATTAGTATTAAGTACGTGCGCGTGTTTGGATTTAGACGAAAAAAGAAAGAACTATTTGATTCTTTTTTTTGAAATCTTTCTCTTTGACATATTTTTAATATTTTTTCTTTTTCTAATCCATTCCATATATTAACAACAACTATTCTCAGCGTTCTTTGTCTCTTGTCTACCCTTTTTTTATACATACATCGCGGTTTAACGATCTATTTTTGAATTTGGTTTTTTTTTTTAAATAAATTTATTCATAATTAACGAAAAACAGAACCTACTCGATTGAGGAAATCATGAATATTGATTAGGTTTGGTATGAAGAAAAATATTTTATGCTGCAGGAAATTGAGATATTTATGAGACAAAAAGATTTCGGATGTTGTTTACTAGAAAAGGTTTTGGACCGGAGAATTATTACTTCCGTAAAAGTTCGAGTACAAAAACTGAACTGAATAACACAACTGTGTTTGAAAAGAGAACAAACGATATGACGAAAAAGGGATTCGTGTGTGTGTGAAAGACGCAGTTATTTGTAATCATAAAAGAAAGGTGTCGTTAGTTGACAGAGCAGAGAAACATTGTTGATTCATTCGTTGGAAACAAAATCAATCAATAATTTGATCAGATATTACGAAAAAATTTCCAAGAAAATCTTTTTCAAAGTTTCATTTCAAAATCTCATCTCGTTTTCGAATTGAATTAATGACTCATAAGATCTTCGACATGTGTTAATATGAATCATCATGAAAAGCTTTTGAAAATTCTTTTTGCACGAAGAAATCTTGTTATCTGAAAGAAAATCCAATCGAAACGCTAAAGAAAACGATGATTGAATTATCTTCATCAACAAACTCGTCTTCATTTCCCTCGATGAGTTTAGTTTCATCTCCACCACGATCAGTTTGTTCAACAACCAATGCAACAAATAATCCGACTGTTGTTGTTCCAACACGTTTACATAAGTTTCCATGTCAAGATATTGAAAAACTCAAACAGAAATATCGCATTCAGCACACAAGTTGTTTCACACATTTTCAAAATTTGATCAATAAACATCGAGTAAGAGAAGATTTCTTTCGATGAATTCTTTATTTATTCATTTTGCTTTTATTTAGATTTCCAAATGTCGCGAATGTAATTCAGATGAACAATGTCGAATCTGTTTAGAGTGTTCATCATGTTTTTGTCGTCAACACGCTCAACAGCATTCAAGATTACCATCACATCCACTGGCGATCGATGTCAAACGCTTATTTGTTCACTGTTATAATTGTGGAGATGTTCAATATGATCCAGTGTTCGAACGAGCAAGACGAAAGATTATTTTGTTACAACAAAATTCAACCAGCAATCCGTCAGGTTCAACAACTGTTGGAGGTAAACCGATGATTTGCTTTGCGAGTTTTTTCTTTATCGAACTTTTGAAGGTATCTGCGGACTTCTTAATCTCGGTAATACTTGTTTTATGAATAGTGTTCTACAAGCATTTGTTCATGCACCTGGTAAACTTTCAATTTCCTCGATGAGAATTTGGAAATTTTTGTTTTGAATTAGTTCTTCGCGAATGTTTCCTTTCCGAGAAACAACATCAATGTGAATCCAAAGATGATAATCATACGATCAATAATTGTATTATGTGTCAATTACGTCTTTTGTATCATCATGTAACTACGAAGAATACGAGTGTTATTTGTAGGAACATCTTTTTCATAGGTTCATGAAGGACAAACAACAAATGAACCATTTGTTCCATCACAATTATTGTATTTGATTTGGACACACGAAAATCATTTAGCTGGTTTCGAAGAACAAGATGCACAAGAGTTATTGATGGCTTTATTTAACATAATTCATTCACAAAATACCGATGAAAATTGTGAGAAACGATGGTTGCATGCTTCGATTGAGAAAATATGAATTTGATTTTAGCAAATGATGAGAAAACATGTTCGTGTATCATTGATCGATTCTTTAAAGGTGCTTTACAATCAGAAATTACGTGTTCTCAGTGCGGGTAGGTGTTTAGTATGAAAAATAGGTTTTGTTCAATTTGAAAATTCAATCTTTGTCGTTGAAGATCTGTATCGACGAAAAATGATCTTGTTCGAGATATTTCTCTTCAATTACCTCTGTCATCTTCATCCGGTAAATTCACATTTATTCGAATCAAACTCGATTGATGCCTTTGTATTTTTCTTTTCAGATGAATTATTCCCATCATCATCATTTTCTCTGGAAAATTGTCTATGGAGGTAAAACACTTTTCCACAGAGAATTGTGTTGAATATCTTTTCTTTTTCGCCAAAGATTTACACATTCCGAAGCATTAAGTAATTTCTACTGTGATAAATGCCAACTGTCAATGTCAGCTAACATTAAGTTAACCATCTCTCAAGCACCTATTGTTGCTTGTTTTCACTTAAAAGTAAGCGACTTTTGAGTGACAAAAGCGATGTCAACGATGTTTGTTTTCAGCGCTTTCAATATGTGAAGAAATCTCGATCGAAAATGCGAAAGAAGATTTCGGCGCACATATCCTTTCCTGCTGAACTTAATTTAACTCCCTATATGACAAAAACAACAATGAATGAGGAAAACGCGAAGTATTGCCTTTTTGCGGTTATTAGTCACTTCGGTGCATCAGTTGAAACAGGACATTATATGTGTTATGTGAAACCTCAACTACAAAATCGTTGGTAAAATATCTTCGATTTTCATTCGTGTTTTCGGTTTTTTTCCAAAGAAAAATTTGTGTTTCAGGTTTCGGTGTGATGATCATTGTGTCTGTGAAGTATCTGCAGAAGAAGTATTTAAAAGTGAATGGTATGTTTCGAATTGGAGGATCTGAATTGATGATTATTGGTTTGTTTGGTTTTTTTTTCTCTTTTGTTTTAGTTACCTTCTTTTCTATCAACGGATGAATGGCGATTCAGCGAGTTAACTCGATCGATCAATTTGGTTTTTCTCTTTTTCTTTTGTTGTCTTATAATCTTGATTTCGGGTTTTTCTTTTCTTCTCGGAATGCTGGTCATTCGTTCTCTATTCGGATTTTCCTGTATGTTCTTTCTTTCTTTTTGATGAGTCTTTCTGTTTTTTTTCTCTTTTTTGAGGATCAGATGAATTTTGCTCAGCAACAATAGAGAAAAAAAATCAACTTATATGAAATGTCTGTGTGTACGTGTGCATATATATTTCTCTTCAGATCACCATGTCTGCAACAACCAAAATGAAATATGTCGTCAACGAAGCACTTCAACGTTATGAGTTACCCGATGAAAAGCATTATATTGTCAAAGTAAAGATTTTCTTTATCCTGTACGAAAATCAGGTTACATTTCGATTGATTTTGGGGTAGATAATTGCTCCTCGTGGGAATAATTTACATGAGGTGGTGACACCAAATGGATCAACGTTTCTTGTCAGCATGCCAACGAAATTTCGCAACACAATTTTCATCAAACGAGGTTTAATCAAGTCGAGTTGTTTTCGCGTACGACGATCTTTTCTTTTAGGTGATTATGTTCTTGTCGAAGACATAGAAGAAGGTGATAAAGTTAAAGCAGAAATCGTTCAAATTCTTCTGAGAGATAATATCAAATATATTCGTTCGCAGAATTGTTGGTAGGTGCAATGAAGATTATGCTTATTTTTCGTCGTAACTGAATGCTTATTTTCAGGCCGAAAGAATTTGAAGTTGCCCAAGAAGATGAAGGTAAAGGTGGAACGAACATTGATGATATGATGCCACCCTCTGAAAGTTCAGACGAAGAAGAAGAAAGAGAAGAAACTCAATGAATAGTTGTGATTGTTTTTATTTTGTTAAATAAAACAATGATGAGATTTTCAATTCGTTTCGTATGAAATCTCGTAGACAATTGCATAGTGGTGCTTATCGGATTTCTTCTCTCGATTGTTTTTTGTCGAAGTGAAAAGAGATTAGACACTAAATATCGCATCTATTATTGTCTCGCACCAATTGATTACATGAACCGACAGGTAAACATTATGCGTTAGTTAATCTCTGCTGTCTATCTTGTCGGCGAAGAGAAAGAAAAACGCTTAATACCTTTTATATTCATTTTCATTCGTCTTTGTCTTCTTCTTCAATCCATACTCATTCGTATTAATCATGTCGTGGAATTTATCGGTTATTCTCGTACTTTTCTTGGTACTCTTGAAGAATTATCAAATCTATTCAATACCTGCATGTGTTATTATCGATACAAATATGATTCAACGTGCAGAGAGCGAAAATTTATCATCAAATAATCGTTCAGCATCGCTACTTCTTCGAAATTTACGTATGCTTGATCGTCAACGTTCATCGGACTTTGTACTTGAGCCAATTCCTCTATCGCATATTGACATAAAACAAGTCAGTTCATCACCGCCATTGAGATCATCTTCTTTATCATCACCAACAACAAATATCAATCATCTACCATTGAAAAAAACTTTAACGAATTCTGCGATTGAACAAACGTTTTCTCCATGTTCAATTAAATTGTTAAATGAAATCGAAACTAAAATGGTTGTTCCATTCGAATTCCGTCGTCTACGTATTGAACAATCTGACCATCGACTGAAATATTTCGATGATGATCCACGAGAAACAGTTCCTGACCTTTCTACAGCAGTTTACGAACGACGTTCAGATCCCGACGGAGTTCGTTTCTGTCGTTCGTGCCGTGATGGTAATCGTTTCACTTTAGCCTCAAAATATGAATTCTATTTCTTTTACAAATAGGTTTTTGGACTCAATTAACAGTATGTGATGCCGTTCGATGTGACGCAGAATTATTACGTGCAAATCCACGTTTAGTCACTGAATGGGGTGAGATCAAACCAATCGATGGCGGTGCATTATATGCGCCCTCGACTGTTTTTGCTATTTATGCATTTGCCTTCGGTCCACATTGTAAACGATGTGAACCCAATGGACAATGGAGTCGTTATGCTTTACCCGAACTGTGTTCTGGTATTAAATTTTTTGGTCATCCAACAAGTACAGCAGCGACAACAATAAGTAAAAGTCAAACATCGACGAGATCTAAACAGCCGACAACGTCGTTCTCATCAACAAATAGCAAAAAGAATTAGAACAAACAAGAAAATTTTGTGTAGATACGCATAGAAATGTTCAATCTAGATTAGAAAAACAAAAAAACTTGTTCCAAAAGTTTCAATAAACCAAATTTCTCAAAACTCTCAAAATAGGTTTATTATTCTCACAAAATCACATGTTCCGCCGAAAAATATCGATTAATCTTCAAGTATAAAAATAGTTATTTAAACTTGTACCTGGAAAGTATCAGGAAAAGAAATCCGAACGATTCTTTTTCTCTTACAAATGAAATCCATTCACATTGTCACCATTAATTTGTGTTGTAAGTTGCAGATGACGATGAATCTCTTCTCTCCTAAGCTCTCGAATCCTTCTGAATATATTCAAATGTCTGACCAAGATTAATAAAGAAATGCTTTATTTGTTATTATACAAATAAACGATTTAATAAGAAAACTTGATGGACACGCACTCAAAATTTAGGTTTCGAGAAAAAAAAAAGAAAATGATTGCACTAGCAAACAACCATTCAATCAGTTTTTACATTTTCGGAGCACCTGGTAATGAATCAACATAATCCATTAAATCCTATTGAAAAGACATTTTATTCGAGAAGTTGACTCATCAATATATTTACCTGTTTAGTTGTTGAAGCAGCTAATTGTTGAAGAGTTTTACCGTTCTTAAGAAAATACTCGTATGACAAAACAAAATGATCGAAAAAAAAAGAACTTTCTACTTTGTTCACTGCTCTTGGATTTGCTCCGTGATTGATCAGTAATTGAGTTGTTAATAAATTTCCACGAATTACCGCCATTTGCAAAGCTGTAGTGTTCGTTGATTTATCTTCACACTCCGTACTCGCACCATTATTCAAAAGCAGTTCGATGATTTCTTTGTTACAATCATGAATAACTAAATATAAAAAAATAATTCCTTTTGAATATTTATGATTTCTGTCCCAACCGGCTCGATACAAAGGTGTCCAACCATGTTGTCCAACTTCTTTATTCATTTCTATTGGTTTGATCGATGAATCTTTTTCCGTATTTAATTGGTTAACTATCACAGTTATTGTATCAATATTTTTGCTATCAATCGCACGATGTAAAATAGTTGTACCTGAGTGAAGATTTCTTAGAGAAGAAATTTGTTTTGGAAGAAAGACTTTTTCTTACCATTTTGATCGACAGCATAAAGATTAGCACCATTTTCGAGTAATAAGGCACAAGCTTTACTAAAACCAGCACTAGCTGCAACCATTAGACTAAAGTAATCATCGAGTTTCGTTTTGATATGATTAGAAAAATATAACTTACGCTGTTTTGCCAGAACTGATCGCATTATTAACATTTGCACCAGCTTTTACTAATAAATCAACTTTTCTGTAAGAAGTAAGTGTCTTTTGATTTAATCGAACAAGAAAATTGTAACAAACCCAATATCATGTTTGGCACATGCATGCATCAATGGAAAATTTCCATCTTTATCTGGCTGTTCCAGTAATTGATGTCCTGGTCCTCTTAAAAGATCAAAATTTCACCAATCAGACCGAAGAAGTTTCAGTGAATCACATACAGAATTGTCAATAATTTTTCTAATTGATCTTTTCCTGGAAAAGCAATTGCTTTGAAGACAGTGTCACCACTCATCGGTTCGGGTGCTGTTGATGCCAATAACACTGGTGACCATTCCGATCGTTCGCCAGTTGCACCAGATTTACATTGTAATCGATACTCATATTGAGTATTTGGTTTCAAATTTTCAGCTTTATAAACCAATGCTGATCCTCTGTAAAGCAAATGATCAAAACCGAACTGTTTTATCTTCTCAACTTACGTGTAAACACTTTCCCAAGTCGCCGATGATTTTTTATCACGTTGATGAAGGTAAATTAACGAACCGGATGTGGCCAAACCATTCTCATCAAACAATCGTCGATGTTCTGCACGATTTTTATCTTGTTTAGCAATATGTTCCCATTCCAGCTCAATAGAATGATGTGTTATATTGACTAAAACAGGAGCAGCTGGTCTTTCCAAACGTCCAGCTAAAGCAAAGAAAATGATTTGGAAAAATGCAAGGAATGAACCTCAATCTTACTCATGATCGTTGAAATGAAAGATTAAATTGAGAAGAAAACCTCTGTTCGTTGGCTTTTAAATACTTTTGAAAGAGGAGAATGCTGTTTACAAATAAAAAATACTTGAAAGTATGAAAGAAAAAGGAAAGAAAGGAAAAAAGAAGAATAAAACGCTTCAGGTCGATTCCTTCAATAAATCTCTCGACAATTCTCGGCTAAATATTGATTCCGGTTTAATTAAAATTGATGTTTAATCGAAAAGAAAACGAAGAAATTCACAAAAGCGCATGACTCAGCCATTTCTTCTGTTATCGATAGCCATTGCCTGGCAACATTTCAATTGGACTGTAGGAGGTCGCTTGCGTCATCTGATAAAGTTAAAAAAAAGAAGAGAAAGAAAACGACACAGCTATAAATGTAAACTTTGTCAAGAGTTTAAGTGACCATAAAGGTAAATTCAATAAATTCTTCTTTACATTCAAGGTGAAAGAAGAGAAACACAAAGCATTTGTTTAGTTTTTACTTGTGAAGTACAAAAAAGTAACAAATTGTTTAATCAGAAAAGAGAAAAGTTTGGCAAAAAAGAAAAATTTTCTATTTTCAATGTATCTTATGAATAACATATGAACTACAGCGTGAAGAAAAAAAGAAAATTAGAGTTAACCAAGCATCAGCTTTTATATTAATTTCATTTCCTTGGTGAGTAAATGAATATGTTTGACAGTGATGAAAATTTAATGCATATTTATAAAAATTAATAACTGAGAAAAACTTTGAAAGACTCAATAAGAAATAAGAATATTTTGATCTGAAAAGAATTGTTCTCGTGTACAAATCAATTAATGAGAAAAGCTACATGTCGGTTCATCTATCGAACTCTCAGGTAGATATTTGTTTGCATTCACTCATTCATTCACGATGATAAAACATTTTTCATTTGATTTTTTAAATAAACGTTTATTTATTTGTTCTAATTGAAACACTCACGAGTATTTTCATCATTTTGTGTACTCGCTGTTTGTATTTTCATAAGAATTCAAGAATTGCTAACTAGAATACTTCTAGAGTTTACATCGTATTGTATGAAAAGTGTTTTGTCAATGATTTTCATTGACCTTTCATGGCTTTTATTCAAACAGAAAAACCATACATCTCTCTTTTTTTACAGTCTGTCATAAAATGCATTAACTTAGTATTAGATCTAAGGCAAATAAAGCCAAATAAATAATAAATAGAATAGCAATAGTCCATTCAAAAGCGGCTGCGACGGATAACAATTGTGTTTGATTTGCTGGACGATTGACTAAACTGAATACTATAAAACAAATTGCTAAAGGAAAGACGATTGAAATAAATAATACGCGAAGATAGACAGCTAGATTGACTTCATTGCGCGAAAATCGATAAATCGTGGAAAATATCGCTGAAAGAAGTGTAAAAGCCGTGAATAAGCCCGTAAATACAAAATGAAGAGTTGAATGATCGACCGAATCAAAAATAGACAACAGAAGAAGTGAAACTGCTGCTATAATACCACATATAAGCGATATGAGCGATATCCAACGTTTGGATCTTCGTTTGGTTTGTACATCGAAAGAAAGTCGAGTGAAAATCAAAGTTAAAACAAAAAACACACCAGTTAGAGCTGCACCGACAATAAAAACTGTTTTATGACGCGCACCAACACTCGATATGTACGGTACTTCACCATCGTCAGACTCATATTGAGTAAAATTATCTTCCCCTCCCCATAAGCCAAATAATGTGATAACTGTTGCTAACCATGCTAACGATGCAAGAGTTGAAGTCAAAATTCCAATGAATTTATAAATTCCATGTCTCCGTGTGAGGGATGGGGTACCTATGGACATTTTTTATTGAAAGAAAACATATTTATGCAAACATATCTATATGTGTCAATGATACGTCATCAATTTTTCACTTGGTCATGATGTAACATACGATAGGTTTGTGAAAGGCATAAAGTGTGTCCTTGGGTAAAACTTGATAGATATTCATATGTGTTTTGTGAAAAATGAATGATGAAAGATAATAGATTTGAAGACAGTCGCTTCGAGTAGGAAGAATAGGTGATTTATATGAATCATAACTGTCTTCGAAATTTGATTAATCGTGACATAGCTGAAAGATTTGAAAAACATTTATGAATCATATTATTGTTTATGACTTCTTCGTATTTTATGCATATCAATGTCATGCTTGACATAAGTTCCTTTTAAATTAGCAGAAACAAACTGTTCATTATCAAGAATTTTCACCATTACATATCTTTTTCATTTCTACATTGACAGTGAGAAATCATAAGTTGATCTTTGTGGATATTTGTTTCGCACTGGAGAAAAATTCGAATAATTATATTTAACCGAACTCTTCGCAGTGATGTGAGAAGTGTTTCTCAGCATGCGATGGTTTAATGACAGGAGAAGAATCCATGACCTTCATTTTTTCTTTTTGAGAAACAAGATTCTCTTCCTTGGAATAAAAACTTGGTTGATTATATTTGTCTTATTCCGCACCGAACACGTCAGAAGAAAAATTCTTGCGTTGAGTAGACTCCAATGATAAACATATTTCACGTCCGGTTATATAAAAGAAAAAGTGCTTGTCGTTCTGTACTTATCTTAATTCTATCAGAATAAAGAAGAGAATTCTTATTCATTTTTATCTCGAAGAGAAAAAGAAGAAAAACACGAGTGCAAAAAAAAGAAAATTATTTCCACATTAGACTTCAAGGATTCGATAAGTAATTTGAAGCATAATCATGGCCAGTCACCTTACTAAAGAAGAAGCTAAAGCGGTAAGTTATGATTTCGAAGTCTATTTTATAGATTTTAGTGATGATTTGCAGTTATTTAAAAAATTTGATAACGGAAATGGAATTTTATCATTAGCGGAAGTCGATCGAGCAATTATTCACTGGTATCCAGAGTTTGGCACTAACCGTCAAGCAATGTTACGTGCATTTAAAGCAGCAGATACGAATAACGTACGTGAAAGTGAAATATTGTTTTTTTCTTCATAAATTTCTTATTTGATTTCCAGAGTGGATTTGTTGAAATGAAGGAATTTTGTCGTTTGATTGATTTATTATATTATTATAATGAAATGAGTGATTTATTCGGTCAATTGGATACAAACAAAGACAAACGTATTAGTTTTGCTGAATTTAAAAAAGGTCACGAACTTATTGGCGAATCAGACGTCGGTGATGCAAATCTGAAAAGAGATTTTAATCGAATTGATACCAATCATGGTGGATATATTCTATTTGATGAAGTTTGTTGATCTATTGAAAATAAATTTCATCTTTGTTTCGTATTTTATATTTAGTTTTGTATATACATGGCGAAGAAACGTGCACAATAGAGCAATCGACGTGTTTTGTGACGATTTTGAACATCTTTATTCAATCTATGTGTCATTTTTTTCTAAACCACTTCGTAAACGAGATTCATCGATGTTGTGTTTGTCATAGTTTGTGTTTATTCGTAATATGAAGTGTTGAAGATTTTTCGCGGTCGGTTAAGATTGATTTCAACATTCATATGACCGTAAGGACACTAAATAAATAGATAAAATAGCCCAATACAAGATTTTTAACGAAAATTACATGTCGACATTGACTTCCACAACATTTTCCTCGTTGTAGATGAGCATATCGTGTTAGAACTTGTAACTTCGTACTTGGATCAATATATTTCGTTTGAGAATCCTTGGGAAGAAAAAATGCAAGTTTATTAATTTATTTAATCAAAGAAAATTTACAAGACATGCTTGACGATGAAGTAGATGTATTAAAAGTCGATCTTTTGACAGACATGGAAGAATAGCAACAGAATCCCATGCTTGCCATACTGATCGAGTAACTGTTTTAATACCAACACTTGACGACGCCAGTGAGAATTATATATATTTTCATATATAAAAATAGTCGATAACAGTTGGATTTTTATGTTTCTAATCGATGCTTGAATGACTCTGAAAACCAATCGATAGTAAACAAACGACAGAGGACGCACATGAACATAGGAAATGGTGAAATCTAAGTTAGCTTAGAAAGAAGATAAACAATGAATAATTGAAAACTCTTTCGAGGATGAGAATGTAGGAAGTAATTGTGGAAACAATATTGCGTAAGGTCCATGTTTCTAAGAATGCATTGTTTATATATGAAAACTCATTTAAATCTGTATTAGCCATCCACAACGAATAAATTCTCAAATTTGAATCTTTCGCTGAATGAAAGTATCTGAAATAAACACAATATATGGCATTTATCAGTTTATTTATTTGTACACCAACAGTATTTCAAAAATCAATCTCACGCAAATATCGCTTAGGGCTATTTGAAAAGTTGCATCCCAAAGATGATTGAATTTTATCATTCACTTCAAATATATTGCATACTCATGTTTTTGTACATAATAGTGCAGTTAAAATGTTAACTAATGAAAAGTTTGAAAGTGATCATTGCAAAAAGTATAATATAGGTCAGATTATTAATAATGTGTGTCACGCAGCCATCGCCCTCAAATTAGTATAGATGAAAGATCATTTAATCTTCTCATCGCTCTTGTTTTGGTTTAGATTATTCGTTGAACATTTCACAATAACAATGTATCTAGAAAAAATAGAATGTTTTCCTTTTCTACATGAAGTGTCAAATGCAAATAAGAAAATCTTAAAAAGTACATTTTTAGAAGTGAAAACTTGTATGTTATCGAGTGGTTGTTATGTCGCAGGTAGTGAATACTGCGTACCGGATTAAAAGTGCGTCTGAATTATTTTGTAATTATATGTTTTGAAAACAAAAGAATATATATTTGAAAAAAAACTGTAACAAAAAAAGCCATGCAATTTTCACTTTGATTATTTTCATTTTTAAATTAATTCAAAGAATGTTGCGATCAAAACTGGTAGTACAGAGTAAGACAAATGTCAATGTTGCCAAAGTTCTACGAAGAGATCATCCTGTTCTTCCTTCAAAAATTCATCGAAAACCAGTAAACTGATCATTTAGTCAAATGTTTGTTCGATTAGATACCATTGTTTTATAGATTCGAAGAAAAATACTACCGCAAGAAGGAAATTCAACTAATGATGAGACGATAGTCAGTTCAGTTTCGTCTACGAACTCTACTGATAGCAATGAACAAGAAGTAGATTAGTTTTTGTTCAAATAGAACATTTGATATTAATCTGCTTTAGGTATATTACATCATTCGAGTACCACCTGTACTCACACAATTTGATAATCGTTCGTCAGAAACTCCTTGTCTTGTTAAACTGAGTGAAAACTCATCTGTACCTAATAACGACAATTTTTACCATCGATCAACAGTAATTCTCTTCATTAGTTATCTTACTTTTATGCTATTCTTGTATTGTGATACAATAGTCAACTTTGGTTAGTATGATACCAGCTTTGTCCGGCGATGTTGGCTTATCGGTAAACGAAAAGAAGATCTCACGGAGAGATGGTACAAACTATGACAAGCCGGTTTCGAAAAAAAATCAACCGACATCAATGAAAAAGATTAATCTAGAAAATTTACATGCAACCGAGAAAGATAACCGCCGTCACTGGCGACTTTTCAGGAAAATGTGTCCATTCTGTTCCAATTGCTGCTGTTTGGTTTCATTTATCGCTGTTTTATTATTACTTGTTGCTATCGCAGCTTTACTAGTATATCTTTTAACAAAACATGCGACAACAACAACTACCACCACTACCACTACCACCTGTAAATTCGACGTTTTGACAGGTTAAATTAGATTTTCTTATTGTAATTTAGCGGTAACCACAACGACAAGCACAACCTCTACCACTAGTATGTTTCATTTTCAAAACCAGATTAGTTTTCATTTCATTTACTTTTAGCGACCACAACAAGCACAAGTACATCAACAAGTAAATATTCATAATTAAACATTGATTAAAATGTTTCTTTTTTTTGTTATTGTTAGGTTCTACTTCAAGTACATGTAAGAACTCGACACAAGTATTAACTATAAATGTAATCCTCTTTATTTTATCCCTAAAGCAACATCGACCTCCACAAGTACTAGTAAGTAGAGAAGTATATGTGAATGCTCTTTTCGTAAATCAGTGTAACATGCGAATTCCTATCGCTTCTTATTTCTAATAGCTACTACTGCAACTATGACAACAAGTGAGTACTCATATTGTTATTCACATATTAAGGCTTATTTGCTTAGCTACAACTCCTACGCCTCCATGTGTACCGACATCGGTGGGTTCTGCTAGTACACTTTACTCAACATCATCTGGCGCAAACACGGTTTACACATGTTTTGCGTATGAGTGGACATCACCAACAACAGGACCAGTTAAACTAGCTTTTCAATTGCGACATGATCCAGACTTATGGTATGTTGACGACGTATCGGTCTATGCCGGAGGAACTCAAATGTTAACAAATGGAGGATTCGAAAATGCTTTGCTTTCTCCTTGGGTTGTATCGAATCCAAATGGTCCTTGCAGCGGGTCGGCAGGTCATGTGAGTAGTTCATCTTGTCGCAGTGGATCGCAATGTTTTTCTGATGGAAGCAATGGATGCGCTGATCAAGTTGCACAGCAATTCACAGCTACCGCTGGACAATTATATTTGGTCAGTTTCTGGTTGAAATCAGGCAATACTGGATCGGTAATTACTGCTTTAGTTACTCTTTCATAACTGATTTCAATATCCCAGTTATTATTGAACCGAACTAAGCAATGAAAATTTTAATTTCAGAAGCGAAAATCTTCATGGTTCTATTTCTGAACAATAAACACACATCATTTCAATATAGCTATATCTCTCAATCCGAACAGTTGGTGGTCTTTGAGAATCACTGCCTCGGCGTGATTATAGCACATATATATATATATATTCTCATCTCTGTACACACCCATCAGATGGTATATTGCTGATAAAAAGTAATCAGGAACAAAGAATCAAGATCGAACAGACTCACTTATAGAAATTAGAATAACATAATCCTATAGAAAATTCTTATTGATTTAAGAACGGCTATTCTGACTAATGAAAGTAAAGCCATTTTGACAAACTCGGTTGTTAAAAATAGTGAACTGAACTAATGAGATTTTCGAAACCTATTGAGTTGAGTACCAATATGACAGTGATGCAACATCTTTCCACACAAAATCGTGAATTAGACACATGTTCCGTGATTTTTTTATTGCTCTTCTCGATAAAAAGACATTTTCTTTCACACGTTCTTCAGTTGAATAACGTCAACATATCAGAGTTGTTTTCGGGAACGCTGTCGACGGGCGTAATAATATCGAGGTTCATCGATCGAAGGCAAAAATGACGCAGAAATTATTCTTTGTGTTGATCGTACGAAAATCTGACTTGTGTATATTAGAGAATGTACACAACCAGACGCAGAAAGAAATGTGTTGAACGGACTTATGACTTCTTTTTAGTCTTTTCGTTTCTCTCGTTGTTTTTGCATCCGTATATTATAGTGTGTTCTCGTGTTTCCCTTTCGCATTTCTATTTAAAGCTATTGGATAAAAGCGGTTAAACATCATGATATGTTCTCATAAATTTCTTCTTCCGTTATATTGCTCGTGTTTTGTCGGGTAAGAACACGATTAAAATAGCAATAATGGATCTAGTATAAATGTTTTCATGAAAAAATCCAATATTTCATTGTACTTTTCAAGAACGCAAATGACGTTAATTGTGTGGAAATGTTTTATCGCGCTTGTGCTGCAAAGTCAAGTAAACCAAGCATGCTATTGAACTTCGACACGTTAAAACCAACAATAAACCAAATTTTCTGGGTTTGTCAAATCAACGATACTGTACGGCCAAATATTGCTTTTGAAAAGTTCTAATAACTTTATCCATGCTAGGAAATGACACTTGAAGACGTCATTGGATCGATAACACTAAGCGGAAAGCAAGCGCCAGATGTAAACTATGATACACATTGATGCAATAGTTGACGTCATATTCCAGGTAATTATAGTAAATCAAAGTTTCATTACTATTAACTCTCGAGCTTCTCATTCTAGGACAAGCAATTGGCTGGACTAGTGGTTGATTATTGGGATCGATGTAAGTACAATAAGTTTCCCTTCTTCAAAAATTTACTTTTCTTATTATGCAAATAGTATGATGAGTTATGGGATTCACAATCGGATTCAACGAAAAAAACTGTTCATCATTTGAAACCATTTTTTGTTTATTTTTTCAAATCATTTCGTTGTCATGAGCTAAAATTTATTCCGTAAAGTAAAACAAAAGTCAGTTGACGAACGTTTTTCATCTTCTTGTACGATACAATCTTGAAGTTTGATTACAGCCAACGAAATTTGAATGTTACGAATTCAGCCAAGCAAACAGTATTAATTATGTTAACCTTATAATAGAATTCGTACAGAAAAACTCTGGTCAATAGAGTTACAACCTACAACAGTTCTTTATCATTCATGATCTAATATAGCTACGCAAGATGCGCTGAATCGGACTAAATTAAATGTAAATCTTTGATTAAATGAAACAATTGGAAATGAATTATCCGCGTATTTGATATATACGATTATTTCTAGGTTGGTATAAGATGTGGTTTTTAAACGGTAAGAAGATTCTGCTCAGTTTCATCACTCATTTTTGGAGATAAAAGCAATTACAAATCGAACTATAGCTCCTCCAGTAGTATTCATAACAAGTCAAGTTGTATTCTGACTAGAACTCTTACGGTTCCATTTATTCTTCAATTTCGACGCGACCTAAATCGTTAATATCTTGAGGACGTATCGGTCTACAAAGGAGGATCTCAAACGTGAGCAAACAGAAGCTTTGAATGTGCCGATCAAGCCGCACAATAATTAACAGCTTAAGTTAGGTAATTATATGTGATTGATTTCTGGTTTAAATCAGGCTCTACTGAATCGACAATCAGTTCTTTGATTATTCTTTCTCAGTCATTCTTGAGTAGAACTAAAGACTATAGAAGAATCTTCTTTCAAATAAAAAAAAAGAAACGAATTTGAATGCTCAACGATCTTGATATTTATTTGGTGTTTTTCCTATAAAAATTGAGCATAAACAAAACAAGAAGAAAAAAACGTTGAAATTCTTCTTTTCTTTTTCTTGTATTGATTTGGTATTTGTGTGCAATTGTTTAGATGATACCAATACGGTTAGCAACATCAAGTGCATCATGATCAGCCTTAAGTCTAACATAAGCTTTCTTTTCACCATCAGGTCGAATTAATGTGTTGACTTTTTCGGCTTCAACATCGTACATTTTCTTCACAGCTTGTTGAATCATTGGTTTGTTAGCACGAATGTTAACAATGAAAACTAATGTATTGTTATCTTCGATTTTCTTCATTGCCGATTCAGTTGTCAATGGATATTTAATGATGGCAAAATGATCAAGACGATTACGTTTTGGTACTGATCGTCGTGGATATTTTGGTTGACGTTGTAAACGAAGGGTAAATGGACGAC
The DNA here is from genome assembly GCA_905250025.1 of Adineta ricciae. Taxonomy (NCBI): domain Eukaryota; kingdom Metazoa; phylum Rotifera; class Eurotatoria; order Adinetida; family Adinetidae; genus Adineta; species Adineta ricciae. The sequence continues at coordinate 82,341 of CAJNOJ010000337.1, read as the reverse complement.
GAAAAGTTGGTTTCAAATGGACTTTACGATTACGTGTTAATCGATTTCCACTAAAAAAAAGAAAGATGATTTGTGATTGCTTTCAAGTTTTTCGTTCAAGTTGCAATTTCGTTACCGAACAACTCGTTGTTTAGCTTTGAGTGCCGTTGATTTAACCTTTTCTTTACGTTCTTTGGTAACTACTTTGGTGGTAGTAGTTGTTGTTGTTTTTGTAGTTTTTTTGGCACTAGCTGTTGCTGCAGCAGTTGTAGTTTCCTTCTTTTTCGCTGGAGCCGCAGCGTCTTTTGTTTCTTTTTTAGGTCCCATACTAAAAAGGTGGAGATCTTAAAGAAAATAATCAATGAGAGAGGAAAAAATTGAAATTATTCACAAATATCTAATCGTATTTGGTACAGCAAATGAAAGAAACAAACACTGAAAAAAAATCCTGTCTGTTGTTTATCGATTTCTCGCAATTGTTTTGTGATTGGTTAGCGGCTCATTGAAATTCCATTTGAAGATCCTCATTTATTTTCATCAAAGATTAAAAGAATAATTATCTTTCTCAGTTCAAATCCGATTTGAGAAATATTCTTAGAAAGTTAAAAACAAAAACTCCATAGATGTCGCTAGTCAATGAATCGATATGATCCACCGCATAGTTTCAATTGAATACATAATTCAATCGGGCATCTGTTAGCAGTAAAGCGAGCGTAGTACAGCTTTCAATCGATTCGTCTTTATTCTGTGTGAAATTGTAAACGTAAATTGTTTATAGAAGAAGTTTTTTTTTCTCATGAAAAGTTCTTTTTCGTTCTTTTGTTTGTCACGTTAAGTTGTTTAATAAAACTGTTTGGAATCGAAAAAAGCGGACGATTCGAAAGCAAATATGGATAAAACTCGTGTTTTTGTTGTTGTTGGCCTTCTAATATGTCCATTTATTTTCTTCTGTGTATTTTCTCCTAATCGAACGGTACCAACTCAAATATTTCAAGTTGGAACTCAATTAAAACCGGCAGAACCAAGTAATTTTTCTGAGGAATGGAACAAAACAATTCATAAATATCTCAAATTTCCTCTCAATAATCAGTATGGTTCACACGCAATTGTTCTTCTTGCTGCTGCATATGCAACCCAATCAGGTGCAATATTAGAACTCGGTATGGGATCAACAAGTACACCGTTATTACATCGTTTAGCAATAGATCAGAATCGTTTCCTTCTCTCCGCGGATTCGGATATGCGATGGGTTAATCATTTTTCATCTCGTTATGGAAACAACAGTTTACACGTAATGAAACATGTCGAAGTTGAAAGTGAAATGGGCGTGGAATGGGCTCGAGCAGATATATCCGATGCTGCACCTTGGTCAATCGTCTTCATTGACCATCGACCCGGACCACGGCGTCAGTTTGATTTAATTGGTTACAGTGGTAGAAGTACGCTAGTCATTTTACATGATACAGAACAAACACAGATGTATAACTATGGCCTAGGATTACCATATTATCGTCATCAATATCGTTTTACTCGGCTAAAGACTTATACAGATGTTTTGAGCGCAAAGGATGAAGGATTGGTGAAAAAGATACAATTCCTACTTGACACAGTTCCGGATAGCTTTTTTGACAATACCACTTCAACACTAAGTAGTTGATTATTTTTTTAGATTTTTTTTAATACAAATTATTTGCTTTCAGTTTGTCTTGTTAATTTATAATAAGAATATATATATTTACCTTTACGACTATGTCATTTCAGTGAGAAGAGCTCATCTGGCATTATGAGCGAAAACTGTTCTGAATCACTAAAGCAATATGACAATTTTTTTACGTTTTTATTAAGTATTCTTCTGTGGTTCACAGTAACATCAGTAAAAGTTCATCAATTGTTTTCTATAGAAATTTTGAAAGTTTTTTCGAGATTTGTTTTCTTCGACTCGAATATACAGATCCATTTGAACATGAGCAAATCGTTTATAGAACAAGGACAATTCATCAAAGGAATTATCCATTTCCACTTGACAATTCCAAAGATGATGAACTTGATTTAATTCATTAACAGGAGATGTTTGAAGCAGCTTTTCTTCTTCTAGTTCTAATCGATGGCATTGTTTCATCAATAAAAATATTCGTTCAACTTTAGACAACTTTTTCTGAAGATCTTTTTGAACATTGTCAGTGAGAAGAACGAAACGACGAAGGATTCCATGAGATTTTCGATGTGAAATCATTTGATTGATGGTTTGATTCGATTTTTCATTTTCAGAAGCTTCTGAACTTTGTTGAATCCAATTCAATTTTTGATCCAAATCAATTTGATCAATCGATTGTTTACTTTCCTTAATTTTTCTTTTCAATATCAATATCGTTTTTGTTTCCTTTTCGATACTTTGTTGTGATCGACATGTTTTCTCATATAAATGCCGGCAATTCTTCGAAATGACATTTATCTGTTGTCCATTCGATCGATTGATCTACAGAATAAACATCTTTTTCGAAATATTTTCATCAATTCAACTAACTTTATTTACTGTTGATCGTAGAACGAAAATTTGCGTATGGAAATTTGTATACAGAATGGTTAAATCTTTGATAAACTGTTCCTGTAATTGTTGTTTATCTAATTTGAATTGTACATGTTGTTGAAGAATATCGTCTTGTTCAATGGCGTCAAATACGTTGATTTGACTATTTAATTCATGAAGTTCTTTATCGACAAAATGATGTTTTAAAATTTGTTTCTCTTGTTCAAATTCATGTTTAATCATGTTTAAACGATGTTCGTAGAGATTTCGTTGACTTTGTTCGATTTGTTCATATAAATGTAGAAGTTGATCGATAATCTCAGTTGAATGAATAGAACTTTCACGGATGAATTTATTATTCTCATCGAATTGATTATTTATATGAAAATATCGATAATCAATTAAATCGATCTATGATGAAACAGATGAACAGGACGAAGTGAAGAAGGATTTTTTTGTTGTTGTTGAATTACTTTGTGTGAAAATTCTTTTTTGATTTCCTGTTCATGAATGTCATTTAACTGAATGTTTTTTTCCGATCGACGAATATGAATCCATTTTTGATTCAATACACGATCGATATCGTAAATGAGCGGTTGAATCTTTGAATTATGAACTTCCAAATGTGACATGTAATGTGATGCATTTGGATATCGACGATGAGTTCGAAGTTGAACATAATGAATCGGTTTTGGAGCAGATTTTTTAGTCTTTTTCTTCTTCTTTGGCATTATTACAATCAAAATCTGGCGCTCGATCGATACAAATACACAAAGGCGCTTTCTTAGCTTTACGAGCGGTTGATATAGCTGAACGTCGGCAAACTATTGAAAAGATCTTCAGAGTAGAAATTATCTATTATTTATTTGAAAATATTAATAATACAATGATTCAATAAGTCTAGAAATAAACATCTGTTGCTTTTTCTGTTAGATTTAGTTCTTGTTTAATCTCTTTGATCGTGTCATTGGTTTGTATCACTTGTTCATCATCATCGGTGAAATGCTTTTTTAAAATATCTAATTTACAATAAGCCATTTCTAATGCTTTTTTATATTGAAATTGGTCATAATAAAGTACACATAGATTGTTATAAGTATCGGCAAGATCTAAATTATCTGAAGATAATGTTGATTGTTCAATTTGTAATGTCTGGGTGTAACAATTCAATGATTGATCATATTTTCCTTCTTTCCGGTAGATAATTCCCATATTATTGAGTGTGGCACTGATAGATGGATGTGTCGATGGTAAAGATTTTTGTTTAATTTGTAGAGATTTTTCGTAACAATCTAATGCTTGCGCATAATCATCCATTTCTTCGTAGACAATGCCCAGATTATTCAATGAATCAGCAATAGAAGGATGATCAGTTGGTAAAGCGAGTTTTTTAATTTCATAGGACTGTTGATATAATTCTAACGCTTTGTTTAAATCTCCGTGTCTTCGATGAATGGTTCCGATTGCAGTTAAACTTGTTGCTATTGATGGATGTTCGAGATTATTACTTAACTTTGCACGTTTCATTTCTAACGCTTGTTCGTAAAATTCCAAAGCTTTCGTTGTTTGTCGTTGGTCTAAGTAAATATTTCCAATGTTGTGTAATGTTCGAGCAATGTCCAACGATTGTTTCTCGGGTTCGATTTCACGTTTTTGTAGAATTAATGCTTGGTCGTAAAATTCCAAAGCTTGTTTGTATTGACCACGAAGATAACAAACACGACCAAGGTAAAAATATATATTTGCAACGTCTTTGTGATTTTTAGGAAGTGTGGAAAGGATACGTTTGAGATATCTTTCAGATTTTGCATATTCACCCATATCGCACATCTATTTAAAGAAAAGGGTTTACTTATAATAGTGATATAATAAACAGTGACTTACCAATCGACCGAAGAGTAATGTTGGATTGGTTTCTTCGCTTTCCCTTCCAATACTTTTGATATACTCACTCACTGTCCATGCTGATTTCTCCACACCTATGATGAAAATAACAAATCGTTTGCAACTTGTTCCAGAGATTTCGTCAATTTACCTGACAGTTGAATAATCCAGAGATTTCTTCCTTTATCAAATTCTGTATGAACGATTTTGAAAATAGTTGCTAAATCAAAAAGAACTTCTTGTTCTTCTGGAAACGCACTGAATTGTGAAATATCAGCGAAAATCATTTTGTCTGAAGTGATATCTCCATCTATTTCTAACAAAACGCCAACAACTTCATTCCTTTGAGACGGTTTCGTCGCAAATCGAATAGCTTGTTGCATATCTCGACTTGTAGAAAAGAATCCATTCATCGATATCAAACATCCAACATTCTCACACATTTGAGCGATTTCCGCCTTGGTCATCTTTAATCCACGGTATAAATGAATTATTTTCGATTTTTTATTCACATACAAATGTTGTCGTCGAAGTTGATTATGTTCATAAGCGATTCGAGTTCGTAAATGTGTTATATAAACACGAAATGTATACAAAGCATCGATATCTTCAGTACGTAAAGCTTTATTCACTGATCGATAGACAAAGGATTGTTTACTGTACCAAATGATTGCATCTTCAGGTTTCTAAACAAACATCTGTCATGTTTTTTCGTTAGTTTTAGTTAAACTTACGTATGTCTTTCGAAATTGCTCAATATTATTTAATTCAAGACGATTGGTTCGATAATAAACTTGACAATATGTGAGCATTTCTTCCATTCCAGTGTTTTTTACCTCTGATAGAGTCATTGTTTTTAAAATATCAGTTGATAATTGAAACCACAGAAACGAAGCTGATTCTCTTGTTAAATATCGTGTCGGCCGCTGTTTTCCATCGAACAATCCAAAAACGGCGGCTTGTTTCGTCACTAACTCGACATTATTTGTTAACGATGTCATTAAATCTTTATGTTCAGTAAAAACATCGATAATTTTCGAATATTTCTCCATTAATGGTACGTATTTGCTTCGAAATACACAGAAGATGAAAACTGAATCGATCTGCGATAAAGAATGAATCTTATCCAGATGTTCAACAGCGTAAAATCCCGATGAGATAAGAAAGATTTTCTCTTTCGGAACTGATTTCACATAATCAATACATGGCTCTGGCTTGGAAAAGAACAAAACATAATCGTTAATCTTTCGTAATAAATTCTTCGTCTTTTCAACATCTTTCGGATTGACTGATTCGTCCATATATTGATCGAACCAAATGATCGTTATATCTTCTACACTATGTTCTAATGAATCGGTGTCTCCCGACGATGAACGAATTTTTGGCGACGATCTTGGTGATTTCGTAGGTAAAGAAGCCATTCGTTTCTAGTGCGTCACGTGTATTGTAAAACAAATAGATGAATATTACATTTAAAAAAAAGCAATTCATGTGTGACCTGTGCTAATATTTATACACATTCTCACGGATGAATGGGTTTTATTGAGGAAAGGGAAAGCTATCACGAAAACATTGACTCATTCAGATGACGTCGTGAAGCTTTATGCTTCTTTCTTTATGACGTATACGATAGCTTCTTGTGTTTAATGAGGTATTCAAGTCGTTGATATATACGTATGAGACAAGGAGATTCGTTTTGATTGTTTGAAATTGCGATTTTATATTATCAGGTCATTTGTTTACTTGAGAGATTTTGAGACCGTGACGATTCTTATTTATTTTTCAATTCGATTTTCATTGAACAATTTGGACATTCAATAACATCAAAATTCGTCTCTAGATCAAGTTCTAAAATCGTTCCGCATCGACAAACGTATTCGTTATCATCAGTGAAGTCGGTCAAATCAATATTTGTATGTGCAAGTGTGTGTAAATGTTGCCGTTCTTGTTCTTGATCATATTTTATTCGTAGTTCTTGATTTGAAAGTATTCCATAAGCATTCTGAATTTGTTCGAATCGATTTTGACTAAATTGATCATTGCTTTGTCTTTTATCTGGATGATATTCAAGTAACAAACGATGGTACTGTTGTCGAAGATGTTCAGTTGAACAATTCGATGAAACACCAAGAATTTCGTACAAAGTCATTTCTACAACAAATTACAATTCCTTTCTTTCTCTTCTAACACAAAAAATTCTTCTTCAAAAAAAAAACACACACACACACGGAAATATCTGACACATCTATATATATATAAAAGAAATTGGTGACTAGATTAAGACAAAGAATCAATTGTTGGGGGAAAACGTTTGGATTTCATCGAAGATAAATTGACGATAATCGTCGATTGTACACACACATGTCATATCATCAGATAATGAAAATGGGATAGAACAAATGGGCTAAAAAGAAAAGATCTTCTTTTGAATGCTTTTTCAAAAAAAAAGACTTTACTTCATCTTCAGGGTCTGAATATTGACTTAAATAAGGATGGTTTAACGCTTGTTCCGTTGTATATCGTATTGCTGGATTGAATGTTAATAGTTTATCAAGAAGGTCAAAAGCTAAAAAGCATAAATTGTCAGAAAACGAATCAAATCAAGAACGGAATACCAAGGGAACTTCCACGTGAGAAGATTTCGTTGAAATTAGCTTTAGGTTTGATCGGCATTCGACTAATGTAAGAACACGCCTAGTAAGAAACTTTATGAAATAAGGAAATTCATCGAGCAATGCTTATTTACTCTAGGATCACGTATGGATGCGAGATCGTCTTTTGTCGGTGAACCAATTATGGAAAAAATATGATTTAATTGATCAACATAATGCCGACCAGGAAATAACGGCTTTCCAAGTAACATTTCACCCAAAATACATCCACAAGACCAGATATCAACTGAAAAGAAATCGAACTCTTCCTATTTATTCAAAAGTTAACAGTGAAAACTGACTTGCTTTGTGGTAACACCGTTGGCTGACCATTATTTCCGGCGCACGATACCATCTCGTCGCCACGTATTCAGTTAAAAGTCCATCATCTCGAGCGTCTGTATCGACCGTGCGAGCCAAACCAAAATCACAGATCTTTGAAAAAATAATATTCATCCAACAACGCGAAAATTCGTTTCATCACTTTTACTTTCAGATCACATGATCGATTCAGTAGTAAATTACTTGGTTTCAAATCACGATGTAAACTAGAATTTCGATACACATACAAAACGAAACCATAGAACGAAAGGTGACTTACACGTTAGCACTATGAATATATTTGACACCTCGTAGTAGTTGATACATGAAATATACAATATGTTCATCGGAGAGAATTTTTGATCCGTTTTGATGAGTTATGAGTTGGGAGAGATCAGTGTCCATTAGAGTTTCAATTAAATATCTTAAAACAGAAGAAAGGTTAAAGGAAAACGAGAAGTTTTGTTTTTCTACGAACATATCTTTCATTTGGTCTACTGTTGCCGGTTTGAGTATTTCAATAATATTTATAATCTAAAAATAGACCGTTGATACTAATCGAACAGAAAATTAAATTTTCTCCTAACATACATTTTCATGTTTCAGTCTTTGAAGAATTCGAATTTCACGTAGAGTTCGTTGGCAAGTCGTTAAAGAAAGAAATGGGGAAATCTTCTTGATTGCAACATTGGTCAATGTTTGAGTGTCAACTGCTGATCTACAACGAACAAAAAGCTTCATTGTATATCTGTTTCCTCACAAACTACTCGTAACTTACATAACCATTCCATAGGCACCCGACGCGAGATATTTTAGATTAATAAAACGATTTCCTACTGCAAAATCTTGACCCCGAATTTGTGTTGAGGTCATTTCAAGTGAAATCTAAAGAGAAGAAACAGAAAGATTTGTACAGTTGTTATACAATGTTTGATCATTAGATTAACGTGATTGCATAACTGACATAATGATCGCGAAAACCTTGAAAGGATTAGCAGTGAATGAATTTTGTGAAATTTTTCTTGACGAGAATATCGAGAAAAAGGAAAGTTTCTGATGAGAAATCGATTTGAACTAACTTCTTTCTCTGATTTCATTGGTCAAAAAATCGTCCAATGAAAATGTCGATGTTTATCTCCTTGTGAACTTGATTTAGATTTTGCGTCAATGCATCAAATAATTTCCGTCCTCAGACAGTCAACGACGAAAATTGATTTTTGAAAACAATTTTTTCTTCAAATTCAAAAAGTCACAACCATAATTAATAAATGAACACTTAACTATCAAAGATTACTCATCGTTCGTCCGTTGTGTATTTGATAAGAAAAGAGAAAAAAAAACATCACTGAATTGTTTCTATACATTCAATTGAAACACTTCATCCGTCGATCATTCACGTGCAACATATAAGACGTCGAAAACGTTCGTATATTTCCTTCGAAAAAGTGTCTCTACGAGTGTTTTTCTTCTTCTCTAGTGTAAATTAATCAACAATTATGTCGGGAGTAAAACGAACTCGTACAGATGAAATTACTATAACGTCATCACAAGCACCAACAACTTCGAATGTATCACCGAAAATCGAACCATCTCCTTCATTTAATTCAAATCTTGAAGAAGATTACAATTGGTTAGTAGATATGCAATCTTCATGATAGAAAAGAAAATATTTGATTGATTTTAGTCCAATCTGCTTCGAATTAATCAGCGAAGCATTTGTTTCCAAATGTGGACATAGTTTCTGGTAAGATTCGCCTTTCAATGAGAGATTGAAGTTCAGATAACCTTCGATAAAACATCAATGAGAAGCATTTGTTGACCTTCATTTACACTTGTGATTCTAATCAGTTTTGTACTCATGAAAGAAAAACGGGCGTGTCTTTTTCTCTATTTGTAGCAGTAAATGTCTTCAACGAACGGTTGAGACCATTCGTCGTTGTCCAAAATGCCAATTAAGTCTTCAACCAACTGACATCTTTCCCAATTACACTCGTAAGAACTCAATTTTGATTAGCAAAATTGAACGAAGCTTCATTTAGTTAATGCAATCATCGAAAAATATCGTCAACAACGTCCATTGCCTCAAACATTTGGCAAACATGGTGTATGCTTTCGAAAGATTGTGATGGAAGCTGAAATTCTTTTCATTTAATTTTTTAGAGCATTGTTGAGCATATCTCAGATATGGTTACAAATATTCATGCATTGAACACAGAAGATCTTGATCGACTGATTTCCGTCATTCGTCAACATAAAGAAAAAATCGATTCAGTTCGTCGAAATTTTCTCGAGAAAAACTCGAAAGTTGTTTTTGTTTTAATTTAGAACAGCGAATATGTTCATAATCGTTTGTTGGAAGTCTTTTTAATGCACGTTCATCATGAACGAAGTGGCGTAAGAAACGTTCTTTGTACAAAGAATGACAATAAAGACTTTTCTCCCCTAGGCAATTGAATCACTGACAAAAGAATTGAATATTGTAGACCAAGATTTACAACAAATGAATAAACGACAAAAATGTTCATCAACAAATGTAAATATTCCAACAAATTCCAGTTCTAAACAAATTCCAGACGATAATCCAATTCTGTCTTCCAATACAACCATCGATATCAAAGAAGAGTTATCATCAACATCAAATCATACAACTATTGGTAATGACACCGTACCGACTTGGACGCATCCAGGAGGACAAGTAAGAGATATTCGGATCGAAGAGTTATTTTCTCGTTATTGTCTTTTCAATAGGATCTTCATGCTACACCAGATATGAAAACTGATAAGCAACAAATTGCAACGACAACATCTCTATCATCTTCTGTGATTTTACCAGCTACAACGACAACAAATTCATCAACGTTAATCAAAACTGAATGTCTTGGTTCACGAATTGCGCCGGGTGCAGTGGTAAGTAGTTCATTGTTGTGGTTATTCGTGTACAATAGAAGTTAATTGAAGGTACCGGAAGAAACGAATCAGCAGGGTTCAACAAACGACGAGATCGAAAATCGAACAAAAATCATGATGCGTTTCATGGATGATTTGACAAATATTTATTTTTCCACAAGAAACTCTGTAAGATTATCAGTTGAAAATGGTGAGAAAAGCAAATTTCTTCCGAATTTATAAGTCTTAGTCTGAATGTTTAGATGGATCATGCAATGGTGATAGTGGATTAAGCACATTTCGAGATAATCTAGCAGCTGTGACCAAATATTCACGATGTAAATCACTAGCAACTGTGAACTTTGTCGGTGAAAATTTCGCACAAGCCAGTATCGTTTCAAGGTATGCGAATGAACGAATTAGCATTTGAATAAACGTCTTTTTAGTATTGAATTCGATCGAGATTATGAACATTTCGCTGTTGCTGGTGTTTCGAAAAAAATCAAAGTAAAAACTATTTTACTTCCGATAAGAGAAAAGAATTTCATTCGGTTTTGAATAGTTATATGAATATCAGTCAATACTTGATAATACAGTCGATTTACATTATCCAACAAAAGAAGTTCTATGTACAGCTAAATTAAGTTGTGTCAGTTGGAATCCGTACTTACGAAATTACTTAGCATCAAGTGATTATGATGGATTTGTTACCATTTGGGATATGGCTACAGCACAAAAAGTTCGAACATTTCAAGTAATGTTGTTTTTGTTTTAGAAATTATTAAGTATTGAGAAAACTTTATCTTTCAGGAGCATGAAAAACGATCGTGGAGTGTGGATTTTTGTTCATCTGATCCTAAACTACTTGCGTCATGTTCAGATGATTGTCGAGGTAAGTTCAACTCGGATAAATTTCTGGTGAATACAAAAAATCTTTGATTTGTAGTGAAAATTTGGTCAATGCATAATGATTATTCCGTGACAACAATTGATGCTAAATCCAACGTTTGTTGTGTGAAATTTAAACCTGATTCTCAATATAATATTGTCTTTGGCACAGCTGATCATAATTTATATTATTTTGATTTACGTAACACACGTGAACCTTGTAATTTATTGAAAGGTCATAAGAAAGCCGTATCTTATGCGAGATTTTTATCCAATAATGAAATTGTCTCTGCATCAACGGATAGTCAACTTCGTTTGTGGCGCGTCACCGAAGGACAATGCTTACGAACTTATCGTGGACATATCAATGAAAAGAATTTCGTTGGTTTGGCTGTTTCAAATGGTTACATTGTTTGTGGTAGTGAAACAAATACAGTTCATCTATATCAACGTGAAATCTCTCGACCATTGCTCAGCTATAAATTTGACGAGCAAACTAATGGAACAGTCAAAACGACAGCAACCAATCCTGATCGTGTGAAGAAAGACGAAACAGGTAGCGAATTTGTTAGTGCGATGTGTTGGAGCAATGTAAGTTTAGATTGTTGATTTGATTGTTTATCAATTGAATTGTCATTGAATTTTTAGCGTGAAAATATTCTATTGACAGCAAACAGTCAAGGTGTTGTTAAAGTCTTGGAATTGGTCTAAGCTTCGTTATGTGCGAAATTCGTGCGTGTCTTTTCTTTTTCGTTCTTTTCTGTGTTATATATCTCATATTGATGACTATGCATCTTTATTTTTTTTTCTTCTTTCTATTAATTTCTCTTCTCTTTCTTTCAGTTTCTTTATTCTGTTAAACTAATTCTTGTATTGTGTACGTGTACGTCTATCAGATCATATCAGATGATTCTCTTCATTCTTTTATTTTAGTTCTTCTTCGAAGACAGCAACATATTCTTAAATACTTGTGTAAAACTATCTATGTGTATATATGCTAGACAAAGATATGCAAAGAAAATCAAAGATAATATAAACACAAGTGTATTAATTCGATGAAAATTATTTTCTTTTTATCAGACATTACTCCTATGGAGCGATATACTGTTCGTTAACGTCATTTTTGGATGAATATAGAGCAGTTTTGAAGATTTCATTCAAGCAAAGACAATAATGTCAAACTTGAAAGTTGATTTTCAACTATTTTACTACCCTCGATGCAACTATTTGATTAGTAGATCGTGAAAAACAAAAGATCTCGAATATTAATTTGTATATTGTTTCTCTCTTTTTTCTGGATTAAAGAAAACTGCTTTCACACATCATATTACAATAGAAATAGTATACAGCAATTTTGATGAAGAAACAAATCCTTTTATCTTTAATGCCGATCACGCTGATTGTTTATATATTTCTCACGAACTCCAACTGATAATTATGTAATCCATAGAAACTATCAATCAAGTTTATTAAATGTCATATGGTTCTACATTTAATCTTATTGAATGGATCAAGCTTTCTCTCTAGTTGACGTTGACATATTATATACATAAACAATTAAATGATTTCTATAGACATCTAAGGTCAAGTATGTGAGANCATTAGCAAACTTTTACAAGATTTATTTACTTTTCACAGTTTTCTCTTCGTCTTTCGACATGTTTTGTATAACGATTAGGCAATTGTTCTTATCGATGCGGTAACGATTCTATAATAATGACTGGTAGACATGATAAATATAAAACAATAAGTGCCTGAGATATCGTTTGATTTCTCTTATCAGATGAAAGCTTATACACTAATGATGTTTCATTAGGATATAACGTCTACGAAGAATAACGATGAAGAAAAAATAAACGGAAGGTAAAAGCCGTGGGGCAATCCTCTCTTTTTTTTTTGTTATGTATTTTGTAATTGGCAAGACATGCAGATGCGTGACAATGTGAGGAGAAGAAAATTCTTGATTAGAATTCAATTGAACAAGAATATTCGAGTGAGAAATAAATAACTGATAAGTTTACGATGAAAGATTAAGCGAAAGTGTGAAGTATGAAAGGGAAAGAAGTTGTCTTCACCTTGCTTACCGATTTATTAATAGATGGTGGACTGGTACATAACCATTTTGAGATAGATAAACGAGGTTGTTGATGGATTATTGATGGACCAGATGAAAACATTTGTTTACAATTATTTGTCTCGAATTCATTGTCGGAGTCTAGAAAATTGAAAAGAAAAATAAACCGATAGTTTCACACATTTGTTTTGATAAATGAAGAGAATTCGAAAAGAATGTTTGATGACAAACCTGATAGGGTTCGATCAATCGAACGTGTTGAGGTTAACTTGGACTTTGCTCGTTCAAAGACATTTACAAGTAATTTTAGAAACATTTTCTTTTCTACAAGAATAGTGATCTGAGTTGAATAGTGATGTGGTAAACGTCGAGAATAAAGAAAAGCAAAACGACCAGCAATCGTTTCCGCTCCCACAACGGCAACAAGAAAGATGGAAATAATGAGAAGAGAACGGAAGAGAAATAGAAAAAAGAGAAAAGAGAGAAAGAGCGAGAGATACTGTTTGGTGAAAGTTTATCGTCTTGTCGTTGTATTGAGATATTAGATTCACTTCTTTCTCTTCTCTATTGCTCTTTTATATAAGCGAGTGTACTATATCACCGAACTGGATCGAGTATCGTCCACAACGAGAGGAAAGAGAGAAGGTGTTGTATTGAAGTTCGAGATGAGTAAACTTTAGTAAAGAAGAAAAGGAAATGAACAACAAAAGAATCCTTGTCATGTGTGATATTAACTTCGATGATTCGATTGATTGATAATCGTGCAAATGTTTCGTTTTAATGTCTAGTGAATATCTATTCAAGGTTATTTTATCGAAGAGAGAAGCAACATGATGTGCATGACTAACTTAATAAGATTACTTTACTAAAGATAAAGAAAGAATAGCAGGTAGATTTCGAAGATGACAAATAATTCTCGGGTGTTGCCATTTTTTTCTAACTGACTCTGTTATCGAGTACAAAAAAAACCGAGAAAGAGGAAGAAAACGTGGCTATATTTATCTAGTGTCCTTCTATTTCTCGACAACAGCTATTATGTTTTTAAAAAAAGTCTTCTCGTATACGTAAACAATATGAGTTAGTGGTTTTAAAAGGCAATTATTCGTTTGAAATTGAAACATTTATTCACATCCGTTCAATGGAAATGCAAATCGAAGAGGAAAAAAACTTTTTGGTTAAATATTTTCTTGATTTGATTTTCCACAGACATAATTCATCTATTGTTAACTGTGATTTGACTAATAAAATGAGAAGAGACAATTTCTTTTTTATTACATAAGAGTATATCATCAGCCGTTCTGATAATATAACTATCTGTTCTGCTTTTCTCATTCTATTGACCAAAGAAGACTGGTTACATGATCACCAATGGACAAGAGACGTCGATCGATGCGTTTTTTCTTCTGTCCTCGATGTTGTTTTCTTAATTAGAGTATACTTGTGAGAAAACTGATTATTTCTATCTCACTGATGTTCGATTCACATTCATACAGATTGTATAAACAAATTTTGTTCTCGCCTGTTCCTTTAATCTCTTTGATAACCTCGAATCTTCTTTCATATCGAGGTTTACTGTGAGAAATCACATCTACTCATAAGCTTTTCTTACCTTTATGGCATAGAACAGTACTAAGCTTCTTCCACATTGATCCTAATAAAAATGACTGACGAACGTTGTCGATCTATGCTAGAAATATAATAAAGTTTTTTTTTCCTATGACTGATTGGTAGCAATGTGTTGCGTTCTATCGTTCTTGTCGTCAATTGCGTGTGTTTCAGATGGCACACAAGGTTATATTGGCGTTTGTATGTTGACTAGAGTGATGCTTGAATCTTCTTCTCTTTTGATTTCATTCTATTTTCGCATCGATCGACTTGTTCGCTCCACTTCCAACATCAGAATACGATCGATAGTGACTAGGAGAGGAAAAAGAGAAGTCTTCGTAGTACTAAATCGAATTAGGCAGCTAAGAGAGAAAAAAAGCCGGGAAAGAGGACAAAGAAGATTGATTTTTCTCATTTGTCGATCGATTGTATTGACATTTTCGGAATCTAATTCAGGAAAAATGTTTTATTATTCTCAGTGCGTTAAACAAACATAAACAATCGAAGTTTTCAAAGAACAAACTTGAACAAAGCTGCCATCTGGCTTATCTTTACAATTTTAGTCTTGTTTCTTCGTTAGAATAATCCATTCATGCATATTTGAAAGTTTCTGGCAATTAACCAAAATTCTATTCCGCTCGTGTTCATTGTCTTCGAGAAAAACCCTCGTTAATGCATTTCTCAATGTATTTGTTTGTTTTTCTGGCACGTCACACCCATATTGTGATAAACTATACAGAAAAGAACTTGAACAGTAGTTAAATGTAAAGCTGTGAATTTCTAAGGAGCAGTTCTCGATTTGAGAAATATAATTGAATAACTGAACACGTACAAAAAGCAAATGAACGAAGTGAATGGGTGAATAAAAGCAATCAATCTTTCTCATACAATCGATGAATAATAAAAGAAAAAGAGCAGGAAAATCTCTTTATGATATAATTGTTTCTTAAAAACTTTAAGAATCAATATGTCTAACAAATGATTTCATTGCAATACATCTATAAACAGTTCATATCAACAAGCGTTGTATATCATCTAGAGTTTTTCATTCAATTTTACTTAGGAAATAAAGTCTATTTCTCAATAAATGATTATTGGATAGACATTGAAAAGAAATAATTACATCATATGATAATAATTAGTATTGACATTTATTTGAAACATTGTTTCCCGATGAAGAAAGACAAATTAATGATGTGTATGAACGGATTAAAAATCTATTTCTTGAGGATGTGGGTCAAGGTACGATTAAGATAAATTTCATTTCTTTTTGAAAAACAATTTCAACATGTTTGTTTACAATATGAATAGTTTCATATCGTGAGTCGAAATTAACATTGTTTTTCACAATCTATTTTAATGGTAAAGGTTCAATATGAATGATTCTTTGTGTTAATCCAACTATCAATAGATATGACAAAATTCAAGTAAATTAACACAAGATGTATTGGTACCATGTTCTTTATCAACACTATCATCGTCAGTTTCAACTAAATCAGGTCGTATTTCTGCTAATTGTGTTTTCCGTCATATGGATAATCAATAATAACAAAATCAACAGTTAATTCTTTTTTACTGAATTCGAGTAAATTGATCACGAAATGAAAATCATCACTATATTAATTCAATATCACAAAATTATAAAATTTCGCATGGTTGTCCTTATCATTATACACCAAATACTGAAGAAATGGGTTTTGATAATATAGATACACATGTAATTGTTGTTCATCATGAAATTATTTGAATAATAAAATATTGATGCACAAGATGGAATTGTAATTGTTGACTTTGTCAAAATTCAATTCAATAGAAATGTATCAATTTGATCTTATTTTATTCTATTGGTAAGGATAACGTTGTTACATCAAATATTGGTGATATTAATGTTATTTTTAATTATGTTGAACGATTAATATGTAGATCATTATCAAAGATATTAATATTTGATAAACGATGACAAAGTGAAGAGCGAGTTCTTCAAGAAACAATCCAGTGTGTATTTATTTGTTGAAAAAGAAGAAAAATAAATAAATCTGACTTTAAATAGAAATACATGTTTGATTTTATTATGAACTTTCTATGAAATACATGAAGAGACGAAGAAAGAAATCGAAAATTAAACAAGTTGTCAAAGTACATCAATAGTAGTTGATGTTCAACTAGGTTGTATATGATTGCCATAGAAGAATAACACCAATGGGCACTTGTGCAATTGATCCATTCTTAGCACAAGTAGGTAGACTTGTTTCAGTAGTTGAAGATATTGATGATAGATGAGTAATAGGAATTTGTGTTTATTGTGACGATTAGAAGAACGTGAATTTCTCTGTCTTGTCTTGTCATTCACTTACCAGTATTTTTTAAGGAACAATGTCGAAGAAAGACATGTAAATACTATTTTGTATTCATGTCTTTTTTTAAAATAAAACTCGTCTATATAATTTTTACATTGAAATTTTCTACATAATTTACTCCTTACAGTTCTTGATATAATCTCGTAAGTGATCATACAAAATATCAAAGATATTTTATCTAAAAGTTTATCCCGTGAATAAAAACATCGTCATTCAATGCAGAATTCAATTCCGAGAGTCAAAAACGTTTTTAACTAACACATTGATTCTTCATGCTACTTTCACATTGATAATAAACACTCTTCTTCTCATTTAAATACAAGCCAATGAGTATCAAGAGTCCTTTACATATGTGTATTGCGATATTTAATAGTAACATACCAATAACAAGTTGGCCATCGAGTATAATGAATAATTTTCTTTGTTATTAGTTTTAATGCATCGTTACTTATCGAAGAATTTAACCTCGAAATTTCTCTAATTATAGAAAATCATTTCAAACAAAGACGACTGATGGATTTTATAATGAAACAAGTCAATTTAATGAAAATATATAAATTATCTTGATAAGTAATGTCGATGCAAATTTTGAAAAAAAGATCTGACGATTTTCTATACGTGGGTGGGATGTGTGAGACTATGAGAGGAATAAGTAATATATTTCTCTTCAACGTTCTTTTCTACTTCAAAAACCAAAAGCAGACATTCTTTTCTCTTGCATTGTAATATTTCTCCTTCTTCACTCAGTATCGGGCAACTTTGGAAAACGTGATATTCTGAACGAAGCCACAATTCCATGACCCAAAGTTATTTTGAGTATTAATAATCTTGAGATTGCTTCGTTAAATTATTCAAGGACAATTTTTATACTATGTTTTTTTTTAAACACGAATTCTAAGTGTTCAGTTGATTTGTGATAGTAACTTTATTTTTATTCATACAGACTGAAATGATGATACTCTTATCGAGGTACTTCAGTATATGACGAGTATAGACTGAGGGAAATGAGTTATTTGTAATTAATTGCTCGTTTTTGAACGCCTACTGATTTCGCTAATGTATCAGATTAACTTATTTAATGAGTATTCGAAGAATGAGATGAGTTATATCAAGTAGAAACAATGTTAGCTGCATAATTCCTTCAAAGTTGTTGCGTCAAATTTCTTCCAAGATGAGTCTGTATTAGATTTGGAATAAAGAAAGGCAGAATGTTGATTAAAGTTTCTGATTATTTTCTACACGAAAAAAAGTGGGGGGTCTCATGACTTTTTTTAAGCGTAGAAATGTCGCTATTTATTGAAACGGACGTTTTTGTTTGAATTAGCATCATGATTTTTCTGCGTTTCTTCTGCAATGTTTCAGTTTAAAATGAGAAAAAATTGTTGAAAAGATTTTCTCCGGAAATAAGAAAAAAATTGCTATTTCCAGTCCAATAAATAAGAAAAATATCAGATGATTAACTCGTTAATTATCAAATATCTTCAAACATTGATTAGTTATCTTATAATTGATTCAGAGCGAAATTTACTTTGTTTTCTTCACCCTTAAAAGTATTTAATAGTCGACATCACGATTAGTCTGTCTACGAAGATCATAAACCTTTTTGATTAATAACATTTGTCGACAACAAAGACATACGAGATATAATTAGAAGAGCGCATGTTATTTCCTGTTCATTAGAATTTCTCACACGCATACAAAAATATCTTCGTCGCACAGATGTTGTCAGTATTTTGGCTTTGGACTTTTGCGGAAAAGTCTTTTTTTACTCAATAAAGTTCAAACGAGTTAGAAGCTACAGCCAGATTGATAATTATTTTGTCTAAATCTTTCGTGTTCAATTCAATGTTAATATCAGCATAGTGTTTCTATTTCATTAATTGTTTTCATTTAATAAAGTTGTTTTTTTTTGTTTTAGAAAGAAGAGAAGAAAAAAGAAATACACTTTGCGTTGATAAATTATTTTCTTTGACGAGTTTGTTTGATTCTTTCCGTGCGTGTTATACAGACAAACAGTATGAAAAATAATACAAATTTGTCTTTATTCACTAATGAATATCTGAATTGTTATATAACAAATGGTCTTATTCGATATTTTGGTACATTCATTTTTCTTATCGGAATCATTTCAACTGTCCTAAGTATTTGTGTTTTTGCTCGAAAACCTCTGCGTATGTTGTTTTCTTTCCTATTATTTCGCTCAATGAACAATCGTCTTTTTCTCGTTTTCAATTAGGTCGAAAATCTTGTTGTTTTTATTTTTTAATCTTGGCTATTAGTGATACAATACACTTATTAACAATGGTTATTGAACATTTACCATACAGCTTTCATGTTGATTTTATTGTTTTACATACGAGTATTTGTAAAACAACAATATTTCTGATTTATTTCACAAATCATTTATCCAATGTGGTGTTAACATTAGCATCAATGTAAGTATGAAATAGAAATTGTGACAAGAAGATTAAGTTAATGATTTTATTCTCATTCGAATATCAGAAGGATTTAATGCAAGAAAGAATATTTTGATTAAAGAGATGTTCTTTGAAATAGACCTACGACAGTTCCAGTTTAGTTCATAGAACTAGAACTTTTAAGCAGTTCTAGTTCAAAAGAACTGTGATGGCGAATAAGTTCCTACTCAAAGAACTCGAAATGAACTTGTAGCTTGAAAAGTCTCCTATTGTGATGTTTATGTTCTTTATTCATTCCTTGATGCGCTTGGTATCGAAGAGATATGCATGATCTAATAAGAATCTGCTAGATCGTCGACTTAAACGTTGTTCGATTGTCTCTGTATGTCTGATCCTTCGCGATTAAAAAAGTGGGACTCGTTTCCTTTAGCAGAATCACGCTTAAGTAGACGATCTAGAAGATTCTTATTAGATCATGCATATCTCTTCGATACCAAGCGCATCAAGGAATGAATAAAGAACATAAACATCACAATAGGAGACTTTTCAAGCTACAAGTTCATTTCGAGTTCTTTGAGTAGGAACTTATTCGCCATCACAGTTCTTTTGAATTAGAACTGACGTGCATTTCAAGTTCTTAGTTTCTAGTACAATTGAACTTGAACTGTCGCAGGCCTATTTTGAAAGCCATAATTTTGTCGGAGAGAGAACTTCATAAGATAGAGAAGTAAGCGAAGTTAATAATTTGAAGTTTCAAGAGACATTTTAATTTCCGAAGAAATTAAAAATACATATCACAATGTGTTCTTTAGAGATCGATTTATATTAATCTATTGTCCATCGCGTTCGAAACGTTATTGTAATATCGAACGAGCTAAACAATGTGTGATTATTGTTGTTATTATTTTGTTTCTCGCTAATGCACATTTTTTTTTCGGTTATGAAAAAATTCTTTTAAATGAGAAACAATTGAATGAGTTCTATGACTGCAACATCCGACGAGAAAACCATTTGTATCGTACATTGTTCCGTATCTATGATTCTTATGTGGAATCCGTCTTTTTTGTTATTGTACCTTTTATAATCATGTTTATTTGTTCGATATTAATCATTTTACAAATCTTTGAAACGCGAAAAACGATTCGATACAATACAAAAGGTAAGTTTTATTATTATACATTTTATACAAGTGAAACAATTCGTCAAACAGTTAAGAAAACATTTCAAGAACAAGGTACAACTCGTTTACGTGATAAAGATATTCAATTATGTTGTATGTTACTTGGAACCACATTTGCTTTTCTTGTTCTTTGTTTACCCACTGAAATCAATGATATTTTACTTTACACAGATCGAGAACATTCGTGTTCCAATTGGTTCCGAAAGGTTTTTCTCATACTATTACAACAGATTTATTATGCCGGACATCTGTACATTTACACATTAACCGGACAATTGTTTCGTAGACATTTATTCGCCATATTTTTTAAAGAAAATCAAACTAAAGAACAAGAGAATCGATCTTTTCCAGCAAGACTTCTCGGTAATATTCATAGTAAATATCAACGGTACACAAGTCATTCGAATTTACCAGATCAAACAGATGGATCGAAAACATCGTTCACAACAACTAGCTTTATCAAAACATCGACACATCGATTACCAACAAGAACTATTCAATCGAGCGAGGTTTATACTTCGAGTGATCCATCACAAAGACTTCTTTCCGATTCGAAATAGACATGCGGATCATATTGACTATGAAATCAATTTTAATAAATCAAAAAACTCTTCGCTTTTTATGATCACTATTTTTGTGATAAGACTCACCACGACGTATTTATAAGTCCTGATTTACAGTAAAAGACATGGAAGTGATAATTGAATGATCACAAATTCTTGCAACATAATGAATTACAAACAGGACAGATAGATTTATTCTATTAATATGAAAAAGTAATCAACACATTGTTCTTTCACCTAGAATTGAAATAATTCTACAACACAACTGTTATTGGACGCCTCGTCTATGTTAAAATTACGTAGGTTTCCGTAAGATATGATTCTATCTCGGCAAACTAAAATCCTGTTTAAAAATGTCAATGATTTGATTTCAATAAAAAGATTATTAATAAAGACAAATGACTCTTAAACCAGAAACTTTGTCACCTATATAATGTAAAATGAAATATTATCATATTTGTCTACTGGAAAACATATGTCTATGTTAAAGTGTGGGCGTATCAAACACTATCGAGCATAGAGAGTAGTTCTCTATCACAAACGACTATCACCAAATAGATTACTGCATTAGACAATTCATGCAATTGTATTTGAAACCCTGGAAAGAGATAGTCATGAAAAGAGAAGTAAATGGACAAAAACAGACAATGTTCGATCGAAGAATAGCAATATTCATAACATAGAATGAGATTGTTTTCGTAACTGGCTTCTATATACATACGATAGATAACTTAGTTAATATTTACTATGCATACAAAACTTGAGATCATTATTCACCAAGCATCGTTCCAGTTCATATAAATACTTGCACTTTGTAGTTGTTTTACGCGTGATCACAACACATTAATCATTGTTGATAACAAATAAAGTTTAACAAAACAGTTTAGCATCCGTTTTCATATGGAATGTAATACGACTCCGCTTTACAGCGCTCTGTTACTTGGTTGATCAGAAATTGATGGTTTAACAATCGTTACTGACATCATTGCCTTCATATTCCAAGGTGAACTGATCGAAATTGAGAGGAATATCGGATTGACAACATTATGTCTAGAAGCCTTGGAGATGTCTTCTGATTAATCATGAATATCTGATCGTTTTAGTGAAAAAAAATGTGTTACGTCATTCGGAAATTTTCTGTTGGCTAAACATCGAAAAAAATAAATATTTCTCTTCGACTCGTTCTATGTATCAAAGAATGTTGCTTTTCGGAAATTAATAAATTTTATATATGAGGACATTTTTACTTCAGAATAGATGAATATGACAGATCTGTCACTAACAGACTGACACGAAGAGTTATAAACTCCTAAATATTTTTTTATTTATTCCGAACAATCGCAATGAATAATAGACATTGTTTTTTAAAAGATTCTAATGCCAGAAACAGGTTGAGAAAAGAAAAAAAAAACATTAAATTAACAATTCTCAAAACTACATTCGTATATTTAGTCTCATATTCTCCATCCATTTAGGACTTAAACAACGAGATCACAACTGTCACATGTTCTCACTAATCTTCAAACAGATGGTCTTAGTTCATATTTTCATAATATTACTTTTCTCTTTAGAATTACTTCAACTGTTTCACCCCATTTATGTTTTTTCTCGAAAATATCTCCAGTCAAGTGTTTGAAATATAATTTAGAATCATATTGAGCGCAAACTTAATTTTTCCTCAATTTCTTATAAGAACTACAATGACAACAATATCTCTTTCTAAAAATAAATTTGATATCGTAATTAAAGATCTAGAAGACACTTTGGAACGATCACAAACACTTGCATCACAAGTTACTCAGATGAATTCATTGCAAACAAAACAAATAGGTTTGTTTATTGAATAGAATTTTCAAGAATAAATTCATGGTTCTAGATCGATTTCAAACGAATATGGATAAATCGAGTAGACATCTCGAAGAGATCGAACATGAAATGGATGAATTACAAAAAGGATTTTGCATTCGTTTATGTTGTCCATCGAAATGTGGAAAAAGTAAATCAAAATCTTCGACTTCTGAGAAAGTCGATGATTATCATTCGAATAAATATGTTATTCCTATCGAACAAAATCTCATCTATTCAAATGATAAATTTCAATCTTTAGATGAACATTTACAACGATTACAATACTTTAATACATTGATTGATCATGAACTTCAAGATCAATTACAAGCATTAGTGAGAATTTTTGACGAAATTCTCATTCAAAAGAAAAGATTTTCTGCTATTTTAGAATGATCTGAACGAGCAAGTCGATACTAATGCGTATAAATTAACGAAAGTCAATAAAAAAGGTCGAAGTCTGTTTCCGAACTAGATATTACTGTATATCATGTGAAATTTTCCAGTGCATTTCTAAAAAACTAGAAACTTTGTATGGTACTTTTTTTTGTCGTTTCTTCTATCAGATGTAACTTTAGTTGATGTTTTGTTGGATCAACATACAGTTGAAAGAAACGTAGACGTGGAAAACTATCTAAAACACACCTACAAAGTTATTAACAAGATAATTATATCTCTCCTCCCGCTCATCCCCTTAAAGTACATGAGAACCCGACTAATGCAAAGAATGTAAGAAGATGGAAAGTTAAATATAGAAACGAATGAAGGTATATTGTTTAATATAAATAGAAAAATTAAACATGTTGGAATAAGAAATTTAGATAATGATGATTATCTTCATTGACTGCCTCGATGGTCAATTTTCATAAGAAAGTCACTTTGACTTTCATCGAATGAAACCTAATATAGTTTCCCACTGTGCACATACGTAAGATTACAAGCTTGAACTTTTGATTAGCTTTAGTCAAATGTAATTCATGACTTGCAGTTAAAGTAAATATCAAAACGATACATATTATGCAATTTTCTTTGATATTATGAGTTAAGATCATATATTTCATATTTTGTAAGACTAGATAGCATTTCTTCGTATAAATACAGAAGATTTTTCTCTTCCTACCTTTTTATTGACTCGTATAATCGGACGATATCATTGATAATTTTTCGAGCACTACATGAATGTAAGATTTGACTATAATTGATCAAATGTCAAAGTTCGAAGTTACACATCCAAACAACATCATGTTCTCTATCAGCAGTTCTAAACCGTTTTTATCCCTTACTTATTCTATCAGTTGTTTAAAACGGTTCTGTGGATAGAAGCACTTCCTTCGCTCGAAGTTCCATCTGAATGCCTATAGGTGAAATTTAAGAGGAAAAATTGAAATCTTGTTTACTTTAATCGGTTCAGAGCCAAATTTCTCTGCTGATGGTAGAAATATAATGTGATATCTATACCTAACATAAGCAAAGTCTGTTATCGATATTCATAACAAAACTTTTGGAGCCATTGTTGTAGAAGGAACATGCAAACTGCTAAAACAACCAGAACGAAAACCTTCTTATATGGTTCCAATGTATAAAACATGGATATAAACAAATAAACATATGATCTCGGCAGTCGTTCCGAAACTTTCTCGCCCGAGTCGAAGAAAAACTGAAACTATGCAGAGCGAAAGAGAAATACATTTTGAAGCAACGAATTATTTATGTCTATCTTTTCATTGTAATGCTGTCTCATATGGAAAAAACCACTGTTTCTTCTCTATCGTCGATGATGTGTATTATTTTCCTTTCGTTCTGTCAGCCTAACATATTATTCTTTGTGTACGAGTCGTACTGCTTCTTTCTGAGTAAAATAAATAGTAATCGATTGGAATATTCCAAATATATTCTTGCACAATAAAGATATATGTTGATTGATGTCGTTCGATACTCATAATAGTCTTAAATTCCGAATCATCTTCATCATACCCAATGAATGTTTATCAAAATATTTAATTCGTTAGTTTTGACACGAATCTAAGTGACAAGCTGTTGTTCTGTTGGTCTGACTTGATATCAATCCATGAATCAAATAATTGAAAAAATTTATTATCGAACTTTCAATCCTTTACCAATCCTAGATGACAACGACAGAAATGATAATAATTCAACAAGTGTTACTTCGACAGTCTCTCAAGATACGCCTTCTCAACGTCGGGAGCGATTTTCAGTACAAGCAAATTTTACAATCGCTGAAATATCGACATCGAATAGTCCAGAACTAACCTTAAATTTCTATGAAGGTCCTGTCTTTCATACCTTATATTTAATATACAAAAGCTGGTATGATTTGACTCTGCCGCAAATTGTTGAAGAAGCTATCAAAGGCATTTTATTCGAAGGTTGGAAGCAAAAGGAGTTCTTACAAGCAAAAAAACTAGCTGATCAACTACAATCTGTCAAACATTTGGCAGAGAATGCAAAAGATGTCTACGATATACCGCATGGAATCGGTCGTACATGTATTCGTCTTTATACATCGAGCACTTTCTGGTACAAATCGATTACGTCAGCGCTCTGGAATCCACATACAATTACTGAAGAGCAATTCAAAATATTAGGAGCGTTCTGCTATCTCTTGCAAACATACATGAAAAATCTTTCGAAGAAAAACATTCCAACAAACACTATTTTGACGGTTTATCGAGGTATGAATCTAACAGATATACAAGTGGAACAATTCAAACAAAAAACAAGTTACTTCAGGTTCACATCGTTTACATCCACAAGTGTGAAACGAGAAGTAGCTGATATGTTTGGTAACACCCTTCTTGTAATGGATTTAAATACAATGAATATTCATGGAGATGAGCTCATTGATGTTGGCACGTTTATTGGTGGTGATTCACAAATGCCAGACGAAGAAGAATTCCTCATGTGGCCATTATCCACTTTTCAAGTTACGCGATATGAATTTGATATAATAGAGAAGAAACATGTTTTTTATCTAAAGTCATCATTACCTTCGAGAAGCACTTCTACTTGATAAATTTCTTACAGATTTCGTACTGCCGTTGATCTCTTATTGATATTTCCTTTACGCCTTCTATTAGTTTTCAAATACATCAGTGTCTAAAGGATCTGTTTTATAATACACATGTTTTGTACTGCCAAATAGTGTTCTGCAACATTCTACGAAGTTGATCATCCGTAGCTACATTTGCAAAATCTAAATTGAATATAATTTGTTTTGACGAACATGAAAGACGTGTGCACTGCGACATTTCAGCATAATTTCTGGAACGCACTAACAATCGTGGACATACTCAAATGATTAAAGCAGAAATTCAGGAGGAAAATATGATTACAAAAATCGATTTACTCTCCAATGATTTTATTTTGATGTGTTGAAATGCATATAAAACAATAGCAGAAAGTTCAATGAATATATTCTTTAAATGAGATAAATTATTGAAAGGAAATATGAATAACAACAAAATTAATTAATGTTTATCGAATAAAAATAATTTGGCTTGCATTGAATGTCACATCGATTTGAAATCAAGAGAAAAAAAATTATCGACAGACACGTTTCACTTATTTGAACAGTTCATCGTCTGAATCATCCGGATTTGTCATTAATGGAATGTTCTCATTGAATGTGTACTAGAACAAAGACGAATAATTGAAAGAACTCTAAAACGAATCGATTTACTCGCGGAGATGCTGATGATTGACTAGCTATGGGCGGAGCAGTGACGCTTTGAACAGATGGGCGCGCAGACTGGAATAATGCATCATCATCATCATCGTCGTCTTCTATGCAATTAAAAGAAAATGGAGATATCGAAAACCTAAGAGATCGTTTACCATCGCCGGTGACCGGTTTCTCTGCAGGTATTTCTAATTCTGGTGGCGATGGTTTCTCATTCTCTTCGATAGCACCATCACTATCACGTTTTGGTTCTTCAACAAGTTTCGGAGGCTCAATCGGTTCATTGTTCTCAACAGTAGAATCTTCTGATCCACTTTCTCCTTCATTGACTAGAATAGTTTTTGAAAAGATTAAATAAATCAACATATTACTCATAATGTGAGTTCCGTGCCTGAGGTTGTTGTATTATCTGCAACAAGAACAAGTTGACTTTGCTCCATGGTTTCCGATTGTTCCTTTGTTTCTTGCTGGAGGTCATCAACAGTATCCCATCCATTTTTCTGATTATTTCCTGATGTTGTTTCGTGTTCTGTTGATAGCGTTTCTTCATTTGGGTTTGTCAAGACTGATAAAACTTCTTCATTTAATGTTTGTTGATCGACGGAATTTCCGTTCACTGGGTCATCATCATTCTTCTCTTCTGACTGATTTACATGTACCTCTTCTTTTTGTTTTTGTTGTTGTTGCTGCTGCTGTTGTTGTTGTTGTTCTTCTTCTTCTGATTGAACATTTTCAGATGATTGTTCATCATCTGCATTATTTGATAAAACTTTTAATGTCGTTTTCTTGATAATCTCAAGTGTACGAGAGAGAAACTCCTCTCCATTGTATTGTTTTGTTGGCCGGATACGAGTTTTTAAACGTTGATAGATCATGCTGGCAGCACGTTTGACTTGTTGATTGATTGATTCTTGTTGTTCTTCAGTAAGTTCGGTTATTTCCTCTCTCATTGAAATAAGACGTTCTTTTAGTTTTTCATACTAAAACATATTTTTATGGATTTCTATTGAAAAAAGAAGATGAATTATTTACGCGTTCTTGATAAGCTTCAAGCTGTTGTTTAGATTCGTTCAATTCTTCGTTGACTTCTTGCAACTGAAGAGAAAACACAGATTTACCATAATAGAAAAACCTTTAATTTTACTTTATTTTCATTTTCATTGTACAATTCTTGTAATTGTTCAAGTTCTTTTCCTTTTGTCGATAATAAACGCTCACTGTGTGCCTGTTGGCGATCTAATTTCTCTTGCCATTGTCGAACTAATTCTTCTTCAATTCGACTAATCTAAAAACAAAGCATTGATTCGATATCTTATTCGAAATCACCAGCGAACCTCTTGACTGGTTGTTGCTGAATCAGCTGTTCGCTGTTTACGTAATTTATTTCTCAATTCATCCAATTCTTTTTCATAAGATTGTTTTTGTTCATCCATATCGTCTTGCCATCGTTTACGTTCATTTTCCGTTTTTAATTTTCGTTCATTATTTACCTAAGAATCAAATATTCCTCTTTTCCGTACTGGAAGTCCTTTTGTTACCTTTTCTAAGCTCGCATATGTGGCCTTCACTTCCGTTAGTTCTTCTTCCAACATGCTTAGATTCGATTGCAATTTCTTCTTCGCTGCTTTCTCCGCTTTCAATTGCTCTTGAGCCGTGTTCAACATCGTTTGTGTTTCGGAGTATTGAGTTTGTGACTTTTCCAACTCTTCTTTATATTGTTCACATCGATGTAACAATGAACTGACCTTTGATTGATTTTCATTGGCACCTTGATTGTATTGATTCAGTTGTAATTGAAGATCGGCAATTTTACTGGTTGCAACGCTCAAATTGTTCGTTAATTCGACCTTTTGTTTTTCTAAATCGAGAATCTTTTGTGCGGTTTGTTCGGAAACATTGTTAACGACGACATTCCGTTGCTCGGCTGTTTGATGACTTTGTTCGATTAATCTAATCAAATTAGAATGAACAAGTGAAAGGAGTTTGACGAAGAAGAAAAGAATGATTCACTTTTGATTCCGATCTAGTAATTCGGAAATTTTAAGATTCTGTTCTTCAACTTTTGCACTTCGATCGAATAAATCCTTCTTCATTGTTTCATTTTCCTATTGAATGAGTTAGTCGGAAATCAAACGAAGAAAAAGGGAGAGAATCTACTTTGACGATGCGTTGAATATTTGCAAGAAGAATACTTGTTTCCATGTTTGGATATGATGTTGAATTTTTAGTGTCGAACTAAACAATTTTGAATGAAATTTGACGAATTAAAAACGAATTAAATATACCTTTTCATTCAGCGTATCAACTTTTTCGTTTAAGCGAGTAAATAATTGACGGAAATCGTTCGGCATCTGTTGTTGATAAAACATGTCAGTCGGTGGTGGAACTAAAAAGCAATAAATGATGTACACAGAGGAATACACACAATCCAGATTTACCATTTGGTGTAGTTTGAGGATATTGCGAATGATGCCACATCGGCGATTGTTGATAACCCATGGCACCCATGCCCATCGATGAACCTGTCAAAATGAGAAAACCAAGAAGAGTGTTAGTGTGGGTTATTTGGCTTGTGTACCTGGTCGACTATTGTAATCATGCAATGGTTGTTGTGGTGAATATAAATTCGGTTGTTGAATCAACGATTGATGCGGAGGATGATGTATATGATGATATGTTGGTGGAACATATTGAACTGGTGGTACCGCTGTGTGTACCTTTAATAGTAAGAATTACATAGACAATAATTAAAATGAAAGGTTCATCTTACTGGCACTATTGGTGCCGGTGTAACGTTTTGTATAAATTCATTATGAATTGAATCATCATCACTGAAAGTTGATGTTTGGGGCGGTAATGGTGTAACAAATGCACTTGATTGATTTTGATTCGGAAGCATTGAAACACCGCCCATTTTATTGATTCGTTGTAATAATTTACTTTTTTCATCATTGCCCTTCAAGTAATATTTTCATTAGAACTAAGTTCATTTGATTGTCTCTAAAACCTTACGTCGTTATCTTCAGTAATTGTTCGTTTTCGTTCGTTTATCGTTGGTGGCAGTGGTGGCGGTTCTTCTACGGAAACTGTTATCGAGCCTGTACGTGCTTCCTTTTCTCGTTTAATCTAAGATAAAACAAAATTTAATCGCGAAAAATCTCTTTTCATATAATTTACACGAGTAACTTCAATGTTGTAAAGTGATGTTCCGATCATCACTAAACGTTGTCCATTCTTTTTCATTCCACGAAGACACTCATCGAATGCCTTTAATGAATTCTCAAATCATTTCATCTTTTTCATTAAAAATTTACTTTTCCATGTTGTTGTTTACCAATCTTGTATCTCATTGGTTTATTATCTCCCGCCTAAACAACAGTTTTATCCTTTGTATGAAAAACAATTCTTTGTGTCTTACATCGGCAGATGACAATGTTCCATTTTCCAATAATTTGTACTGAACAACAGTTACTTCCGCGCTGTCATTGTCGACTAAAGCCGAACCTTCACCTTCGGATATTTGTTGAATGATATGATCGAATTTAAAAGAGAGTAGATAAGCTTTCGCCAGAAGAACCTAAACAAGGAAAACATTTTTAAAACCGAAGATCTGCTTGATTTCAATCACTTGTAAGGTAAAATCGATAAGTGCTTGTTTGTTATCAAACATAATCGACCAATTTTGTCCAACGTCATCTTGAAATGATAAATAATTATTCGGTTGAGACTAAAACATACTCATGCGAAGTCGTCTACAAAAGAAATTCATGGTTTTTACTGTAATAACAGTTGATGTTGTTATCCGAGTCGATACTTCAGGTTGAGTTTTATTTTTATACAAAATAAGTTGAAATAGCGTATTATCAGTTGATAAGATTGCAGCGCCCATTTTTCCTCGTGGTGTCCATTTTTGATCTGCGCTAGAAAAACGAATTCCTGGAGTCGAACCGATTAAAATACGATGTGAAAAAATTTCTTTACAAAATAAATGCTTGGATAACACTTGCTGTCATGATTTTTGGTGAAGAATCTATTGACAAAACAACGAAATCACGTGATTCTATTGAGAGATAAAATACCCTTTTTAGGTTGTTTAGGTGGAACGTAAGCAGCTGTTGATGCGACTACTGTTGGTCCCGTCTCGCGGCCGTGAAAAAGTGAGGCCAAGTTTTTTGAACTAGATTTTTGTAAAAGAAATACATGAGAATATAGGTGAGTTTTATTTAATAGATAATCTAAAACCTTTGATTGGTTGATGTAAAGTCCACATCATCATCGTCACTCATCATGTAAGAGATCTGCAAGAAAAAGTAGAGACAAACAAAAATACTGGTACTCACCTTCATTCGTTTCTTATCTCTATCCTTTTTTTCTCTCATGAGTTGTCGTTCTCGTCAGTAGAAAAAAAGTTTCATCTTTAGATTTATTTATTCAACAAGCGGCCAAATATGAGAGAAGACAGACAAGCAAATGCGAGATACGTAAAGAGAGAACGAAAAGAAAGAACAGAAAAAACTGCTTGTGAAAATGGATAAACGTTTTTCTTCTGTTCGATTGTTTCAAGATTTATTTGGAATATCAAAAACAAAACAAAAAATTGTTCGTTTGGAAATTATTTCTTCTTATTGAGACCTACATGTTTGAACACCTGGATGACCACCTTCATCATCCGAATCGCCAGCGTCATATGCTTCTCGACGATTTCCATGTCGATTATTATGGGCGGATTTCGTTGTATGGAAATCGATCATGTGAGCATCTTCAACATGTTCACCTTTTGGAATGTCAACATGTGGACGTTTTGGCAAGAGACTTTCAAGTTGCTGCAAACATCGACAATCAGAATCGAATCAGTTAAGAAAGTTTCAGTATTACTTTGAATGCTTGAGCATCGAGTCCACTTTTGTCCGAAGGAAATTCTACATCGAATTGAACGATTAAATCTCCTGTGTCATGAGTTCGCATATTAATCATCCCCTGTCCTTTGATACATCGATATGTTTCAGGCGCGATGGGATCATTTGCTGGATGTTTTAAAACGATCTTTCTTCCGTCTAAATGTGTAACTACGAGTTGAAAGCCGCATAAAGATTCAACTAGATTAATTTTGTGCTTCATGACAAGATTGTCTCCACTACGTTGAAAAACAGGATGTGGCTCTTGTTGTAAAACAACAATCACATCGCCAGGTTCGGTATTTGGTGCTTGATCGCTTTCGCCTGGAAAACGAAGCTGTTGTTCATGTCGACTGCCTAAAAAAGATTCACGATAGATTTCAAAATTCGAAAATTTGCTCGGTGGACTTACCAGGTGAGATGACCACTTCGAGTTTTTTCTTCTGATCAACAGTCTTTTTACCGTGACAAGTTTTGCAACGATCTCGTTCGTTGATGATTTCTCCTGAAAACAAGGATTTATTTGTGCTCATAAAATTTTCCTAGCAATTTTTACCTTCTCCACTACAATCTTTGCACACTTGTTGCATTCGTTGCATCATGTTTGGACCGATCTGTCTTGTTATGAGTTGGATACCGTGACCGCGACATGTTGTACATGTTTGCTTAGCACCATCACGACCACCGACACTAACGGCGAAACATAAACCTTGAAAAACGTATCCATCAACGAAAGATCTCCAACGTACCCATTACATGCTTGGCAAATCACCTTTCGAGAGATTTCAACTGATCGTGTATCACCTTTGTATAGTTGCTCAAGCGTCACTCTAAATAAATTCATCAAATTCTAGTACAGAAAGAAAAAAAGACGTTGAACATTTACTTGAGTGGATGAGCCATGTCGTCGCCTTTACGTCGTCGATTTCGGCCTCCTCCTCCGCCGCCACCGCCCATGGCATGTCCAAATAGGCCGCCGAAACCGCCAAAAGGATGACCACCGCCACCACCGAAAGGTGATTCACCACCGAAGAATTGCCCGAGAATATCTGCCATACTGCCTATTGAACAAATTCAGATCATTTTAAACTTCTAAAGAGATAATTCCAAACTAACCTCCACCCCCGCTTCCACCACCTTCTTTGAGTCCTTCCAAACCGTAATTACTAAGAAAAGAAAATCCATAACCAAATGGCAATCTTATTTTCGATTCATACTCGTAGACTCGTCTTTTATTTTCATCAGTTAAGACTTGGTATGCAAATGAAATCTCCTTAAACTAAAAAGAAAGAAAACCCAATAGACTGATTCTTTTCTGTTCTGTTTTCATCAGTATTACCTTTTCTGCTGATTCGGGATTTTTGTCTGGATGATGTGTTTTCGCAAGTTTATGATATGCCTAAAAAGAAGATTTTCGATGCAATTTGTAAAATGCTCGAATAAAACGAACTTTTTTGATTTCTTGATCACTTGCATTTCTTGAAACACCCAATAAATCGTACAGTTTACTATCCGGCATGATAATTCAAGGAGTCGCTCAGATGATCTACAAAACACACAAGCAACTTTTGACAAACGTCGCTTTTTTCAATGTTTCAAAATAGAAGAAAATGTTCGATTAAGAAATTCAATGAAAAAAAAACGAAACGAAACAAAAAGCCACTAATGTGTTGCACAAGAATGAACTTGAGGGTGACCGTCATGTTCATCATCGTCGTCGTCATCGTCATCATCAGTATATTGTGCATCATCATCGCCGTCGATGTCTTCATTACTGTCGTCACCGGGTTTTTGTGGTGAACGATGTTTATTCGAATGAGTCTCTTTCTTGTAATCGATCATGGATGACGATGAATCATCGATATTAACACCCGATGGAACTTCTAATACTGATTTCGCTGGTAAAATACTTTCCAACAGCTATATGAAAAGGGACAGTAAAGAGAAAATAGTTGATCAAGGTCAACTGATTTACTTGAAGAATATTTGGATCAGTGAAGAAATTCATTGGTGGAAATTCCACATCGAATTGAATAATTAGATCACCTGTATGATGTGTTTCCATGTTAATCATACCTTGATTTGTAATTTTTTTCATTGAATCTGTAGTAATAAATAAAAAGAAACTTCGATTCGTTTTTCCGAAGAAGGGCAGACGAACGTGGCGCGATTGGTTGATTTGGCGGGTGTTGAATGAGCACGTGTCGTCCATCGAGATGTTGAATAGTTCGTTTAAAGCCCGTTAACGATTCATTCAAATTAATTTTCATTTTAATTAAAAGATCATTTTCATGAACACGTTCGAAGACCGCATGTTTCTCTTGTTGAATTAAGAAAAACACATCACCTGGTTCAATGCCTGGCTACAACAAAATATTACGCCATTTCATGCACAATTATTGAAATAGACCTTACTAATTGATCATTTTCTCCGCGAAATTTGATTTTCTTGCCGTTCGAACATCCGGGTAAGATTACAACATCGAGAACTTTATTTTCTTCAGCGATTTTATTTCCTTGACACATCGAACACTTATCTTTATGTGCGATGACTTCCCCTATAATTAGAAACCATTAAAGAAAAACAAAACAATTTTCAGTATGAAATTTACCTTCTCCATCACATTCTCGACATTGCACTGGCTGTTGAAATGTCAATGGGCCCATACGTGTCATTCCCATACAAACACCTGAACGATCATTCAACTTGTATCGAAAGATAAATCATAGGCTCATTTACCTTGACCATGACAGGCGCGACAGTGTACCCGTTTCTTACCTGCCTTACAACCAGACCTGAACAAAAACCCGATCGAAACAAGAAATTGACCGTGAGTTTTACTTACCCGTTACATTGTTGACAGGTGACACGACGTGTAAATGGGACTGATTTTGTTTCACCATTATACAACGTTTCCAATGTAACTCTGCAAGATCGAAGACAGCCGATAGGTTTTTTCAGAAATCATTAGAATTTGTACTACTTTAATGGAATCACTTTCGATTCTCCTTTTGGTGGACCGTGTTGACGTTGGTGTCGACTTGGCCCACCCATAAATAAATCAAATAAACTTGTTGCTCCTACAGAATTTCCAAAGAATGATATGAAAATGTATATGGATATATCGAACCAGTTCCTCCGGCGCCCATGCCTTCTTTTAAACCTTCGAGTCCATATTGATCATAAACTTCTCTTTTATGTTCGTCTTTCAAAACATCATAAGCAGCAGAGATTTCTTTGAATTTTTCAGGGGGTGCCTCAGGATTTCGATCTAAAATTTCATATTCAATTGTTAATTTTCTCTGGAAAAAAAGCCTGCTGTCTTACCAGGATGATATTTCATTGCTGCAATTTTATACGCCTAGCAGTAGAACTATGCTCATAAAGAAAATCATTGAAAAAGTGAGCTTTTACTTTGGCAATTTGAGCATCGGTCGCATCTGGTGACACTTCAAGTAAATCGTATAGGGTTGTATCACGTTTTCTTGATCGTGGAACGGGCATTGTTTATTTGAATGATCGATGAAATCTGAAAGGAAAATATTTATCAAAAAAAAAGAGCAAATGACATTAGTATATCTACAAAACAAAATTTCTACAGGAAACGAAGGGTACAGAACGAATGAAGGTGACGTATATAGTTGAAATGTATGGTTCGTACATTTATTTTTTAACGAGAAAAAAAGAGACAGAAGTAAATCATCTAGTTAGTTGGTAAAATATGGAAAGAACGAATTATTTCACATGAAGTTACCTTCCGACAAGAAAATCTCTTTTCTTTATTATGATTAACTTACTTTTCAATATAAAATACGTAGAAGAATAGAAAGAGGTCAATGACAAATCTACATGGTGACTAAATAACCAATAGGAAGCGATTCTTTTCACGATGACAAATATTGTTCTTTTCACATGAAATTACCTTCTCATAATGACAACATAAACATAATTTTTATTTCAATATCGAGTAAAATCCATGTCGATGCATTTTTTCACATGTCACATTTTCATACATAGATCAGTTCACAAAAAAAGAAAAAGAATATGAAAACAACAACAAACATAGTAAAGAAAACAAAAACAGTTCAGTTAAGGTGATGTAATGGGTACCATTCCATCCGTAGTTACTCTCGATTCATCTTTACGATAATTTGGCTGCACAGATTTCGGTACACTACATACGGGAATGCTTTGCTCGCTACTTGTGATTTCCATTCTCAACTAAACGGAGAAGAAATAATAAAAGACAGCAATCAAGGATTTTGACGTACTTTTAACGGATCTGTTTCATCATTGGCTTCTCCACTTGCACACCACATGTGACAAAATGTGGGCATGAGAAGTGAAAACGTGAAAAGAATGCCTCCAGCGACGACCAAACATATTCCAATTAAATGACTTTTATCTAATTTTGCATTGTATTCAAGTGCTTGTCGATCAACGATCATTATAGGAGAATTAGTAGATGACGTATCCTCAACGTTAATTTTCTTGCGTGGAAGAATAAAACCGATCAAAAGTAGGAAAAAACCAAAGAGAACAAAAATCGAACCAATCCAAAGAAGAATCTTCCACCATCGACTGGAAAATCTCGGATTTCTAGACGAGTTTGCATATCTAAACATTCCAATCTTGATCCCATCATTCTCCATGAATGATGAACTCTTTACCTGTGTTGAACATCTCTTCGTTGCACATCATCGCCTTGTCGATCATAAAAATTATCAAGATAAGATCGAATGCCAAAGTATCGCATACAACCAACTCCAACTTCCATTTTGGTTTTATTTCTCCGAATTGTTTACTAAATAATTAAGACAGTCAAGGAACGGATATTTAATATATCTATTCATAGATTCTTCTTTCATAAACAACAAAGACTTACTAATAAATGATTAGCCGAGTCCTTTTCCTTTGTCGTTTGTTAGCTGAGAATATTTATAAGTATATCAAATATTCGTGATATGTAATACCCATGAGTTGTGTCATTCAAGGATTCTAACGGCGAAAGAAGAAAGGAAACAATATGTTTTCTTTTTTTTCTACTTCGGAAAAATCT
The DNA here is from genome assembly GCA_905250025.1 of Adineta ricciae. NCBI lineage: Eukaryota > Metazoa > Rotifera > Eurotatoria > Adinetida > Adinetidae > Adineta > Adineta ricciae. The sequence goes on along the minus strand of CAJNOJ010000337.1, from coordinate 45,509 downwards.
ACGAGAGAAAAAAAGGAAGCTCGTCACTTTTTTTTCTTCTTTTCTTACTCGCCAGTTTTTTTTTCGCCCCCGTTCTGCTTTTCCACTAGAATAATAGCCTTGCGTGTATGTGTGCGTTCAACGATCTTTTTTTCTCCCTTCCAAAGTCCTTGCGTTCCTCATCATTCTTTTCATCCAATGGAACGGAAGAAATGCGTCCAACACGCCTACATTTCATCCACCCACCTATCTAATATCAATGAAAATCTTGCTCCAATGACTAAATTGGCAACTAGTTTTCGCGTATTAGAAGAAATGATCCGCGATGCACGCGAGAGATCGTTTCAAAATATAATCATCATGAATGACTCTAATATTCATTGAGATGTCGATGCACAACGACTTGAATTATTGATTTTATCGGACGTTTTCTGATCGCATGAAATATTGAGCATGTCATGTGCCAATCAAGGTGAAATTTCATGGTGACGTCAAGATAAATTCGATAAGATAAAACGCACAATGAATTAGTGAAAGAAAGGAAACAGAAGTTACTTGGCGGAAGTAACGGCATTAAAAGTTGTATTTGCAGTTTACTTATCAGAGATAAAAGACAGAGAAAGAACAAACACTAGAGACTGTCTGCGCATTAATTGTTTAAGGAACATCAAATAAAACACTTTCAGACTAAACATATTCAAAAAATAAATGATTATCTCATAAACAACAATGGTTTACCTATTCAACTTTCGTACAAATAAACGTTCAGATTGACATCACTTAAATCTATTCTATTAATTATCACATAAGAAGATTAAATTTGCTCACATGTAACATGGTATGCCGTCGCATAATTTGCTCAACTATGAATAAATAAAATAGTATTATCATAATTACTATTCGTACTTCATTTATTATTAATGAGCATAGTAGTTTCATGAGGAGTATATTTGTGTGTAGAAAATGATCCGACAACAGATCATTTGCTAGATTATTACAATGAAGATAGTTCTCAATGATCAGTTTATCGATTCTCAAATGGTTTTGTTCTAAAATGACTCGCGTCATTAGCCATATGAGCACCATCATTGTTAGCTAACCATTAACGATCGTCATCAGAAATAGCACCGTTTGCATCCGTAGTGGTTTGTTTTGTTTGACTACTAGATAGGAAAAAAGTGGCATCAGTCCAATACGATACACTGGATTTCTACTTACTTTTGAGCGACCACCAGGACCACTAGCGTAATTTTCAGGTGTTCGTTTGTATTCGCATGGAAGTGGCTTATATAGGATTGATGTATGGTAGCATCTGTTAATTTCATCTTTTATTCCATAAAAACGATAGGCGACTATAGGTTTTTCACACATACATGTTTCAAAAATAACTACGACAGATTTAATAATAATGACAAAGCTTTCTACTGGTTCTCCCTTAGTACTCTCACCAATTATATGCCTTCACTGATTGAACTTAAGATCAAAAGATAAAGTAAACGAGCCTGTTTATTAAGAGGTTCACTCAAATTGAACACAACTGCTTGTTTCTTTTACTAAGTATTACAGACTGTGTAGTAATATAATAATGTTTCTTTCGCCTCTTTCAATGGAAATGGTACACAGACTAAAATACAATGCTTCTATTGAAAGAAATATATAACCGTGATCGAAAACTATTAGTCAGTTGAAAGGATAGAAGTGCATTTCTCCAAAACGGAATATATGAGAAAATTCAATATCATAACACAGAATAATAGTCACGATGGCGATCTGTTAAAGCAATAGAAAGTTTACATTCAGAGAAAATATATCTATGGATTAGTTAACATCTATTGTTTTCCATCTATATGTCGAACTGTTGAGTCTGCTAGTAATGTTGCCTCATTATCAGCGACGAATGAATCACATCTACAAATGTACGGAAAAGCTTGTCACCTTGAGGGACCATACCTTCGAACAAACCGTCTCCATCCGATGAAATTAACACATCAAAATCTAATTGTTTTATTTCTACAGAAATGACAGAACAGTCTTAAGGAAAAGAAAGTGAGGATCCGATGTCTCTAGCTCCATGTTTATATTAAAATAAAGTTGTAAAGCATTCGATCGACAGTATTTATTAGTTTGTATTATAACTCATCATCGTCATCTTTCTGACGCTTCAATTTGAGCACAATAATCCCATTTGTATAACGAGTATCTATGGCTTTTTTTCGCATATCATAAACATAATTATTATCTTTTGTAGTGGTCGGTACTTCAATTTGGAATGTGCCCATTCGATGAGTATTCATTAACTCTGTAGAATAATCATCGATTGTATTCATAACTTTTTCTCCTTTGATGATCACCATAGTGCCACGTGTTGTTACACTAAAAGAGTTCTCACACGATGGACATTCTACTTCGATTTGAATATCGTCATCTGTGAGCCTCACGACTCTTATACCGGGAACAAAATGAGAAGAGTAATCGATGTGTACCGAACCATCTTCAGCAAATGTCAGTTGTCTCGATTAAGTTACATTTCCGCTTAAAGGTGATTTCGGACAAATAAACCATAATGGTTGTCCTTTATCTAGGTTTAATTCTTGCACTTCAAGTTGTACTTTAACCTGGCGTTGTGGCATTACCTTCATCGGTTTCTCTGAATTATATGAAACTAGTGCACGAATTCCTGAAGTGATACTGCTTAACAAGCCTTGTTGAGAATCTTTGTGTTTGATATCAGGTTTTACCGAAGCTTCTTCGACGAGAACTTTACTTAATAAAGTCTCGATTTTGCTAATAATTGTCCTGAGAACGTCGCTATCTTTGGCAGCATTTGCACCTTTGATCATTGTTCGAATTTGCTCAATTGAACGAGTATTGTATTTTTTTCCAGCTTCACTATCAACATGTGCTATGACAAAATGTTTGAATTCATTACTTAGCCAAAATCCCTGCGGTTGTTTGCGTGCTCCAAATAATGTTTCCAGTTCATATTTCTCAGTCTTTTCTACTTCATCAACCGTCTGTAAATTGAAATAGTTATGCACCAGTAGAAGTCGCTGTTGAATGTCAACTGGAGTTAAGCCATCATCCTCAATGAAAAAAGAAAATATAAGTTGAGAAAACTGATGGTATGTCTGGAAAAATCATAGCAAATACTTACAATTAGTCTATTATATAAACTCTTCAAATATAGTTGATCATCCAGAGTCAATTGATTGACAACACAGACAAAGATTTGTGCTGAACTTATTGCTACTTCTTGAATAAATGAATCACTCACCTGACGCTCATAAGATCGATTTTTGAACGTCTTATCACTGTATTCCACTGGAGTTCGTGTGCCAGCTGTGTCAATCAATGCCAATGGAGTATTGTCTGTATCTGACAATAATGGCAAAGCAACACTCAAACCATTTGTACGTTCAGTAAATGAATGCCCCAAGTTGATATTGGCTAATAGACGCAAAATAAAAGTCTTACCCACATTATAACGGCCTACGACATTGACGATAAAACGGGCAACGCTCTTTTCGGTACCTTCAAGTTTTTTATCATAAGCATCTTTTCCTGCGGGATAGGACAAAGGATAAGACTTTAAAGCACCAAAAATATCTGTTGGTCTAGTCAAATCAATGACAAAATCATAAGAGCTAACAGGCTTTTCCGGTGTATTGATATCCTTTCCCGAAACTAACGTTGCCAAGTAATCTCCCAATGTAGGCGGGAGATCTTTCACAAAATCCCAAATATTCTTTGCCTGCTTAGCTGCTTCGATTAATAGTTTTATATTTTCAATTGCAGCTGTAGGATCGCCATGAACTTGCACAACACCAAGGAAAACGAGGAAGACGATTGTATAGCGATGCACATCCATATTAAAGAAATTTGATATTGTTAACAAACACTTCGTCGAGTTAATGTAGCCAAAAAACTCCAGATAAATTTATAAAGCAGCGACAAGCTCTTCACATTAAATAAATATTTTTTTAAAGGGTCCAAAGTACCGAAAAAGAAAATATTTTTATATGTAGTTTTCTTTTTCGATATCTTTCACCTAATTCGAAAATGAAAAAGATTACATGTACGCACTGAAGACACACTGTGGTCACATTGTTCGATTCAAATGTCTTGTGTTTCTGTTCTCATCACATACTTATACATATGTATTTTTTTCTTATTTGTCAACGTATGCTTTTTAACTGATAATTCCACTTGTTATAAAAGAAAAGAAAAAGGATGACGAAAATAAATTCATTTTATCTTTCCTTTACAATTCTACTAGTCATAGTTTCTTAGCGCCGCCTACTACGTATTTTTTCAAATTTTCAAATCTAAAATTTATTCCATAAACCCGCTTTTTACTATTGGAAAAGACATGTTTGTTACAAAAAAAGTCTAGTTAATGCTGTTTTGTTGAAGAAGTCCATGTTTAGACAAGACATTTTGTGGAACATCGAAATCCGCTATCATTCCTTGATTCAATACCAAAATGCGATCACTTTTCGCAACAGTATTCAGTCGATGAGCAATAGTTAAAATAGTTCGATCTTGAAACTTGTCTTTAATAACATTTTGAATCAATGAATCTGTCATTCGATCGACGTTCGCTGTTGCCTCATCGATCATCAGAATTCTACTTTGTTTTAAAATAGCACGTGCTACACATATCAATTGACATTGTCCTGCACTGAAATTACTACCCGATTCGGATACTAATTGTTGAAGACCATCAGCATGATTTGTAACGATGGTTTTTAATTGAACTGATTCAAGCGCTAGAAGACATTGTTCATCTGAATATTGTTCGAATGGATCTAAGTTGAAACGAAGTGTTCCAGCAAATAAAATGGGCATCTGTGGGATGACACTCAAACGTGAACGCAGATGGTGTAAAGAAATAGCATTGATGTCAATACCATCAATAAGAATTTGACCATTTGTTGACTGTCGATCAACTAGACGAAATATGGCTTGAAAGAGAGAAGATTTTCCTGCACCTAAATGAATAAGAAAGAAAATGCAATTTTTTTGAGGATGAGAGAATCTGATTTTACCTGTTCGACCGATAATTCCAATTTTTTCTTTTGATTCAATATGAACATCGATATCATTCAGAACTGGTTCCAATTCAATTCGATAGCGCATTGAATACTTTTTAAATTCGATAATACCTTGATTCGGCCAATCATCCGGTGGTTGAACGAATAATTCCTGATCATTTTCTTCTGCTACCAGTTGTCCATATTCATAGATTCGTTCTGCACTTGTCATATAGTTTTCGGCTTCAGCTGATTGTCGAACAGCCCACTGAAAGAGCATTGTGAGATTTATGCAATACATCAAACTTAACGCTGCCGATGATGGATCAATTTGATGACGGAATGCAATTGTTAATACGGATGTTATCAAGGAAAGTAGTGAAGTCATTAGATCAAGTCGTAGTCCGAACCAACGTACGGCTGCGATGAGAATGAAGAAAGCACGTGAATTTGTATCCACTCGATTGATAAACAAATCCACGAAATCTTGCTGAACGTTGAATGCTCGAATTGTTGGCAATCCGCCATTTAATGAAGAAGAAAACAATGCATAAACAGGACTACGTGTAATACTTTCTAATCGTTTGATTTGTCGACTTGATTGTAAATAGAACCGACGGAACCACCAGAAAGCAGGTAATAGAGGAACAAGTATCAGTAAAACCCACGGATTGACAATACCAATAATAACCAACGAACCAATTGTCATCAGTAAGCATTGCACAGCATCGAACAACGTCATAGGCAATAGTTCATCAATGACTTGTTGATCTTTACTGATACGATTGAGGATTCGACCGCTTGGATTACTTTCGAAAAATCGAAGTGATGTGTACAACATTCCTTTCAGCATTTGATTGTGAAAATGGTTGGAACCGGATAAAATTAGATAAAAATAATACTGTGCACGTATTAAAGCAATGACTAGTGTACCCAATGTTAAACCTAAATAAGTGTACATGTAATCTGTTGATCGTTGTTCTTTAAACGATTTTGCCGACCATAAACTCAACCAACGATTGGATACGTCAAAGATTCCTTCGCCTGCGAGCATGATGATGATCAATAAAGCGAACGCAAACCATCCGAATAAAGTTGAAGTGAATAGTTTATACCACACTGACCAAGTCACAGCATCGGTAGCTGTTGTTTCATTAGCGATAATAGATAGAAACTGTATTCGATGACAACCTATCAAGAATACTTTCCTTTATAATAAAAAAATTGCAAAAGATAAGCTCTCACACATAAGTCTTGATCACAAACAACTATTCCATATAGATTCATTATGAATTATAGATACAAAAATCTATCACATCGGTTCCTTAAAGAAAGCCATTTAACCTTTCTTTTCTAAGAAAGAACACTCATCTTTTTAATAACAAACGCTGTAAAACCGATCTATCAGCTCTTCAGTCGAGAGACAACTGATAACACCCACGCACTTTACCAACAAAAGATACACTACGTACATTATCCTCAACAAGAGAATCATTATTTTTCTATTATTTTTGTAGTTCGTATCGTTTTCTTTTCTCAATCCTCAAGTAAAAGATACTTTAAAGAGAAGGAGCAATTGTGATAACCCATCCAGATGTATTACGAAGTGAAGTTCATCAATCATTATTGGATGATGGTATTTCTTATTTATGCACATTCTATAGTCTTCACCGTCAAGACAATATTATTTTCAATGAACATCTTCTGTTTCACGACCAAAATGCATTTATCTAATTGGTTGGCTTACATTTGTCTTTTGTTTCTTTGTTGCTTCGATTCTGCATGATAAAACATTTCTCTCTCCGTATGATCATTATCCATTAATGATTGGCTATCAATTATACAATATTCATTAAGAATAACTCTTCATCCATCTATAAATATACATTGACCGCAGTTCACATTCTTCCGAATGCAACATATCAACAATGAATAGTTTGTCAAATAAGAGTATGTACATCTACTTGAGATTACGTTTTCTATGATTTTTATTCATAGAAGATAATGTTGAATTGCTTGATCTACCTGATGAATTAATATTAACTGTTGTGAAAATGGGTGATTTTCAAATATCTTTCCTTTGTTCCATAATTGACGTAGGCAATCGTCGTTTGGAGCAACTCACATTTGATCAATGCCGTAGGATTGATCTAGTAGTTGATTATATTGAAGCGAAAGAGTCGTCATTACTTAGGAAACGATTATATTCTGATATTATGCCGCGTATATATGATCAAATTCAATCGTTAACAATCAATATTCATCACGTAGCATCTATTCAAAAATTTCTCGAACGAAATTACAATGGAATTCTCCCAAACTTAATACATTTGAGGATTCGACTTTGTGTTAAGCATTCGAAATCCGGGATACGGTATAGATTAGGTAAATTGTGTTCATATATTGTCAAGTAGTACATTCTGACGTAAATCTTTTCTTGATACTATTGAAATTCTTTAGGAAGCCGTCGAATGTGTTTTCTTGAATTGTGGGAGCAACCACTTTTTACGATCGTGGCTCACTGTTTTTTCCTACCAGAGTTCAGTATTGGTGAACATTTAACTAAACTATGTCGATCATCAGTGGTCCGTTCGGTTCGATCGCTTGAGGTTGACGATTGCTGCAGTTTAATCAACAGTTTTCGCAAAGGTGAAAGATATTTCACTGATGTGCCGCGGCTGACTCACATTCGCTTATCTTTATTGGATTTCTATCAATGTGTTAATCTATTATTAGAATTAGGCCCACAACTTCATTCACTTGTGATAACTTTAGGAAGGTGTGTTTCATTCAATTCTGACTTAAGATCTGATTTAGAAGCGGTAAGTGATAATTTAGTTGATTCAACAATGAACTGTATTTATGAATCTTAGATTTCATGTCCTAAGTTGAAACAAGTGAAAATGACAATTTATGAAAACTTCGATGAGTATGAAACATGTTTTTCTCTTCTACGATGTTTGTCAAGCGTTGAATATTTAACATTATTATTAGCTATAGGCAAGAATGGCGTCGAACCCAATCATTTTATTGATGAATTAGTTCTTGAAAAAAGTATGCTTAGGTACATGTATCATCTTCGTCAATTCAAATTTCATATTCGTTCAATTTTAAAATATGCTTCACATCATATGATGAATGAAATCCATGAAAGTTTTCTACGACAACAACCGTTCAACTGTGTGTATGATTATTTCAAGAATAATTATGGACAATGTCAAATATATTCAATACCATTCGTTGGTACTCGTCTTGACTTTATTTCAAATCGATTCCCTTTGTTTGATGGTACATTCTCAAGCGTTACAACTTTACTCATTTTTGATGATGTATTACCGTTTGAAAATAGTTTTTTTCAACGTCTCGCTCAAGCTTTACCTCGACTTAAAACACTCGAAATAAGAAATGAACTCGGACAACAGCAGAAAGCGATGGCAGCAAACATGAATACCGATCGTATTCACTTTCCTCATTTGACTGTGCTTATTTTATATGTTATTCATATGGATTACGCGGAACAATTTCTTTGTCAAATTCATCATTCGTCTCTAGTCGAACTTGCGATTAACAAAGAGATTCTATTAGCAATCATCGAACAAAATCATCCACAAGCAAGAGACAACTGTTCGAGAATAGGATCATTACTTACGTCGAAACCTTCTTATGAAATAATAGATAAGATTGAAGAGTTTTTTCCAGTAGCTGAGTACTTCAAACATATAAAAGAATAATACAATAAACGAATCATAGGAATCGCTTTGTTTTTGTTTGGTGAAACCTATCGTTTCCCTTAACTGACTTACTATCAGGATAGATTAAATATTCATGTTTCTGAGTCAGGGTTATAAACAAATTAAAAAATTCACAAAAAAACAATGTATTCTCTCGAAGTGAAGATGTTTTTATATTAATAAACAAAGCAAAATCAACTTCTTGATCAAAATAACATGTTTTCTTTGAAGGATAAAAAAATAAAATCATTAAATCAACAAATGATGTGTATCGGTCAAATGCAATTTTTATATTCGTCAAAACCGGAACAATATTCGTATTGAAATGTTCGGGTTCCATTTCGTATATTTTTGTGTCATCGATTGCTGCCGAAATATCCATCAGTATGAAATGTTTCGGTTCTTTCCACTGATACATTAGTAGCTTGCGCTTTTCGACGAACCAAAATTGAACCTGTGGATTGTAGAAGAAAGATAGTCAGTGAGAAGTTTATGAAACGAATAGATTTATGATACACCACTTTTTATGAGGAGAAGTTTACTTTCCGCGGCACTCTCTTGCATAATTAATTCTCCACTTCTATAAGGGTGTTCACGGAACGTCATTGCAGTGCTGTATCGGTCCTCTGGCGATAAATGTTTGAACACACTAACGTCTTGTAAGAATTGATCGCATGTGTCTCGTGTCTATAAAACAAGAGATCCATTCTAGTTCAAAGGAGCATCGAACTTACACTCTGTATGCCATTGAATACCTGACAGAAATCATTCCCAACAATTTCATCATCTTCACCGACTTCATCTCGACCGATTATCTGTAGCACGTAGTATTTTTATGCTTCGTATCGTTTTCTTTTCTCAATCATCAAGTAAAAGATATTTTGAAGAGAAGAAGCAATGGATGAGCAGTTGTGATAACCCATCCAGATGTATTACGAAGTGAAGTTCATCAATCATTATTGGATGAAACAGAAATTAGTTCTGTTCGTCCAGTTGAAGATGAGAAAAAGCTTGAAGCAATGGATGAATTAGTTCAATACAAAAAATCGAAGGAAAATCAAGAATTTATTGGTTTAACAAAAAAAAAGAATTAAAAGAGTATGTACACAATTCCAAATGGAAACGCATTCGTTGGACCATTGCGTATTTATACATTTTATTAGTGGCCTCACTTTTAATTGGATCCACTGTTTTAATCGTCATTTCGTCACGTTGTCCATCGAATCTACGAAATCGATGTTCGTTCATTTTACGATTCGAATGATGATGGAATTGGCGATATTATAGGTGTCAAACAAAAACTGAAATATTTTCATAAAAAAGTTGGAAGTGAAAGTGATTGACAAGATTTTATGAAAACTCTTTACAAGAAAGACATGCATTTCCTTGTTGATTTACCATTGGCGTCAACCTGGGGTGCATATGAATATCTCTGGTTTAATTCCACATCTCATCATGAACCGATTGATGTAAAGAAATTTGATTTAAAAACAAAAGATTCGCTCGTTCTTTTAGCATCGATGTTCAAGAGTTCAGCGTGGTCTTGAGGGTCGTTTTTATCAAACATATCATCGAATTCCACTTGATTTCAGCAATGAAGATATTTATCGTGAATCTAAAGTAAAAATTTTGTTGGGAAAAAGAGAAATCTTCTTTTGAATTAGTGGTTATTTAGCCCCATATAAAATATTGGTTGATGACGAAAAAAGCCGATGGAATCCGTATGAATCTTTCATTGGAATAAAATGCATCGATGGATTCGTGTGAAATATTCTACAATACAATACATAAATGAAATAAACTTAAAGATGATATTGAGAAAAAGACAAAAGCAAAGTAAAGTTTTCAGAGAATCTTTTGCTTAGTGAAAACACATTTCTTTCAGAGTCATTATTTATGATATTCCATTCAATTTACAAGATTTGATCGATAATGAAGATTTACATGATAAAACCGCATATTCATTGTATGTCTGACCCCCATGCTTCAGAATTCAATTCGAAAATTTCATCATTTGAAACTAAACGTTTATCCAAATCAAAATTTTGGCAGATGGGTTCTTGACATCGACTATTACCGAATAATTTCCTTCTTTTAGTTGGAATCGACACGACAATGTTAATAGGTGGAACACCGGTTGTTCTTTATGGAGAAGAAATCGGTGTCATGGTTACCCAATAGATTAAGTAGAGGTTTTTCAAATTGTTCAACATATGATTGCCAACGTCGGTTTTGGAATTATCCAATTGGTCCACCGAAAACAAGTGTGAAGGTAAGAGAAAGTTTGTTTTTTTTTCTTCGATATGATTCAGTTTGTTTTGTTTTAGCCTCAAGAAGCGTTAGGTGGCGAATCAAAAGATTCGTTATTGAGATTATTTCGTCAGTTGTCACAATTACGTTTAAATCTGTCATTTCAACATGGATTGGTACAAACAGGTTGTGAACAACACTCGAATTTATTCTGGTTTATCTGTGAAGTACTCGGCCATCGTGAATTTGTTGTTCTATTAAATCTAAATCCACACGAACCCGCGTATATTTCGTTATATTCATTAACAAAAGAACACGTTCCTTTACATATTCATAATGAATATCAATGGCCAACATATACTCTTCCAAAGTCTTATGAAATGCACATTAATTCCAATAATTTGTTAATTCAATCTCAATCAATTAATATCTTTTCATGGGCATCGAAAATGATGAAACCGGACGTGTTGTATCAACACACAAATCAACATTCACAGCACTGTTAATCCCAATTCTTATCTTTCCGCATTTTCAATTATTCCAATATTTAAAAAAAATAGTTCCAGTTTCACGCCCGAACAGAACATTGTTCTTCTTATCTCATAGACTTCATTTTGTGCCTCGAAATAAACTTCAGTGAAATACTTTTTAGTTATTTGCTTTTATTTCATTGAGAAAGTTGTTTTGACATCATATCTTTATTAAATTTGAAAAGCATCTATGATAGGATACAGAGAAAATAGAGTATTAAGTGAAAAATAGTTGTAATGAGTAAAAAATCTATTTGTGTGCGATGACGAAATTAGTGATATAGATTATAATTAATAATACACCAGTTATTGTCGCAATAAAATTGATGTTTTTAGCTACTCTTGAAGAATTGATTGCATCTTGTGTTTGTCTCAGCCGTTTGAATTTTTCCGTTTTATACGAGAAGTACAGAGCGACAGCACCGAAACATATGCAACAAAAAAGGATATTAATAATCGACCAACTTTTATAGGTTTTGATTTCGTCTATTGATTGAAAATTAATCTCTTCGATTGACTGAGGTTGATCAGTTTTAACATCAAACTGTGGCGTTTCCATCGCTATTCAGCTGACTAAAGATACTGTAGAAATGAATACAATATATATCTTAATCTTTCAGGCGAAGTTCACATATGACAATGATTGATAACAAGATCATTACTCAGAAGATTGTGATATAAGTCCGCAAACGATATCGATCTCTTCTTATATGAGTTCTGAGATATTCTTTGTAATGAAAAATTAGATTTTACATATGATGAAAAGAAAACCAAATGACTAAGTGGCACGTTTATACCAACGACGAGCTTTACTTGTTCCACATTCCATTTCCTATAAAAAAGAAACAAAAAGAAGATAAATGTCAAACAATATAAGACATGACTAACAACTATCTGCGTATCGCTTTGATTGACATAACGAATAATCACCGGTTTCTTTTCACCCTTATCGAACATTCGATGTATCCATTTATTAGCTGGGAAACGATACACATACTTTCAGTTCACGTCCATCGAACGTCGTTTCATTGAATTCAACATTGGGTGTAAATTTATACCGCATTGTCTGCAAAGAACTTTTCGAAACGTATCATCCATTCATTTTGAAACTCGTCGATAATAAGACACGGTTTGAGACATTTTACAGCCAAACGCGTTGCCATACCAACACCAGTCTCTCTCAGAAATGCATCAAAATTGTCTCCATCAATCTATTGTAAGATGAAATAATATCACACATTCTTTGATAATATATACTTACGTATTCCCAAACGCCTTTCAATAATGAAGTATCATTTTGTAACCATCTGAATCTTTTTGTTGAAATTAATTATTTCATTGGATATCGAAGCTGAAAGGGGTAGTAGATTGGAAAATTTCACTAAAAGGTGAATACGCACTTCTATGTCTTTCTTGCTCTTTAATTTCTTGATTTTGGAGTTGAGTTTTAAGTTGTGCTAACTGTTGGTTTATATCTTGAATTTCTCTTTGATATTTATTCGCTTGGATCGCCAATTGACCTGTCTGGTCTCGTAATTGCTGATTATCGTCATGAAATTTACCTATCAGTTCTTTGAGTTGCTCATTTTCCGTCATAAGTGGAGTGATAATGTATCGTAGAGCATCAAAAGCACATTTCGATAGGTGTCCATCTAATTGATCTCTTTGTCCTTCCCAAGGACATTTCATGTCTGCCGAGGTGCATAATATTTGCATTTTGGGACATATTTTCTCGACAATCCACTTTGTTCATAAATTGTACACTTCACTCGAATTCGATCCAACATATTGCGTATTGGACGATTGACTTGTGTCAGTTCGTCAATCGACAAAGACTTTCGACATATTGGACAAGTTCGATTTTGTGTTTGAATCCATTTCGAAATACATTCAAGACAAAATCGTCACCTTTCGATGTTTTCTCCCATGAATTGTATGAAACATACGATGTCTTTGTATTAACACACGGATCAATAATGCCGTACTGAATATCGCAACGGATAAAATAGATAATATTTGATCAACGATGAAATCTCACATTGAGAGAATATATTTATCGTACAAACATGGAAAAATACATAGAAGATTCGATGTTTGATGATAATTTCGACAAGGTGGAAAAAAATATAACATACAATAGAATATAAACAGAGGAAAATAATGAAGGATGATTCGTTGCTTTCGTGTAGAAATCCATTTGTCGTGGAATATTAAAAGTTATTCAACAGTGCGTATTCTATCATTGGTTGGTACATTATTTAGTTGAATTGTCCTAGCAACTGAAGCACATTTGATATGATGTTTTAATTCGTAGTCATGTTTTTCATAGAGCGTACGTATTTGATCATATTTCATCGGTGATTGAAATGTAAGTCGCTTTGTTGAAGTGGTATTTAAACTACTAGCGGTTGATTGATGCGTGTCCATGTCTAAATCAAGATCAGATTCATGAGAAAATCTGCTTATAGTACAACAAACATAGTTTAATTTCTATTTTCGAAGTGAAAATTATTTGAGAATATGGCAACACCCGTTTTGCTCCGAATTCCTGTCAAAACACCGAAAACAAAGAAAATCTAAAGAAAAATCTCGAACTGCAAAATACTGAAAATGCGGCGTTTCCAAAGATGTCGTATTGTTCTATTAATCCTGTGTAATTTCATATAAATAATCTTACTGATTGGAAACATTTCTCAGTTTTCAACTCCCAACTTTTCTAACTTATCTTTTGTTTAGTTTCTTTTCTCGTAGCCGTTGTATTTGCATTATATGAAATGTGACGAAACTGAAGTACAGCTGTCGAATGATAAAAATGTGGAAAAGTTCCACTGCATCCTATTTTTTACTTTTTCAACAGTTTTTAACATTCAACGTTTTCATCGCAAACCTGAATTGTAGATCGTAAGAAATAGAGATATTTTCAAATCTAAAATTTATTCCATAAACCCGCTTTTTACTATTGGAAAAGACATGTTTGTTACAAAAAAAGTCTAGTTAATGCTGTTTTGTTGAAGAAGTCCATGTTTAGGCAAGACATTTTGTGGAACATCGAAATCCGCTATCATTCCTTGATTCAATACCAAAATGCGATCACTTTTCGCAACAGTATTCAGTCGATGAGCAATAGTTAAAATAGTTCGATCTTGAAACNGTTTGATGGGTGACGAGGAGGCGAGTTTTATGTTTCAATAAACTATTAGGCCCAATACATTCATCGTAGATGCGTCGAGCGACTTCATGGTCAACAGCAGCTAGTGGATCATCCAATAGGTAAATATCAGCATCAGTATATAGAGCTCTCGCTAATGCAATGCGTGCTTTCTGTCCACCACTAACATTAACACCTTTTTCACCAACGATAGTTAAATCACCAGTTTCACCAAATGCAACAAAATCAGCATCAAGACAACAAGCCTGAATAACATTCATATAGCGTTGTTCATCAAATGGTTTACCGAGAAGAATATTTGCACGAATTGTATCAGCGAATATCCATGGTGTTTGCGATGCATATGCAAACGAACCAAATACTTGAAAATCTCCGTTGATTAGTGTCATTTCACCCAAGATGGCAGATAATAATGAAGATTTACCTGCTCCAACAGGCCCTACTACACCTACCAATGAATCTTTTTCAACCTTGATAGTAATATTTGTTAGACAACTTGTTTCTGTCCATCGAAATGACGCATTATTCATTGATATCATTGTTGTTTCTCCTTGAATATTTGACGGCGGATGCTCTTCTAATTTCGTTAGTCGCATAAATGCGTCAATACGTTTCGAGGCAGCTCTCATTTCAGCATAGCGTTCGATAGCGACTGGCAAATAATTGGTAACGGGGACTCGGATCAAACCAAAAAATGTCAAAGCAGTAAAAATATCAACTGGTTTCAATTCGTAACCCATTAGCCAATAACCACCAAATGTTGCCAAAGAAATTAATGGCAACGAAGAGAAATATAAACCCATATTAATTGCTCGTAAGCGGCTAGCACGAAGAATACTGGCTAGTTCATTCTGTCGTAAATTCATGACACGTTGTTCCATTGATTTTTCCCAATTGTACATTTTCACGATTTGAGCTCCATTGACTAGTTCGTTGACAGCCTGTACACGTTTATCTGCACATGCCATTGTTGTTTTTCGATATCGACTGAATTGTCGACCAAAAGCTAATTGCAAAGGTATTAAAAGAAGAAGTACACCATAACCAAACAATGTCGGTAATATTCCCACCGACCACCATATCAAACCAAATGCAATTAGAGCTTGCAGAGGTGCTTCCCAAAGGTAGTGCATGTATTGACAAAACTCTTCGAATTTACTGGCATCATTAGCAACTAAATTAATTGTCTGTGCTGCCGTAGTCGACTGCTGTAAAGAAGCTGTACTCAAGGACAGTAAGCGTCGATAAATTGTTGCTGATAAAGCATTACGAACGCGCATGCCCATGCGTGTGGTTCGAAAATAAGCTTGTTGATGAAGAAAAGCCTGAATTGCGGAACATGCAAATAAGCCCAACGCATACAAATAGCCAGTGTAAGCTTGACCTTTTTCATCAATTATATATAATACAATTTGTCGAAGAAGAAGTGGTTGTGCTACACGTGACGCATTGTATGGTAACAAAAGAAATATTACAAAAACACATTGTTTCCAAAATGCACGCAAAATGATATACCATGTCGTTGTATTCGTTAACCAAATGTTATTGTCACTATAATAATTCAACTTATCTAATAGTATGGAACCGCGATCGTTCAGTGACAAATCATCAAGATCTTCATCTGTTAATTCACGTTTGTATCCCAAAGAAAGTATTGGATTCAGCCACCACCAGAATAAGACGTGAAAGCAACGAAATATCGATGAATGAGCCCAGTCGAACCGACTTGACTGTCGCGGCATTTTTTTTTCTAGTCGGACAACAATGCTGACTCTTCAGTTCTTTTTCTGTATGTCATATCTACCTCAGATCTTGTACGCTTATCTTGCACTACCAAAAATGCACTATCAGCACGCTGTGTTGTTTTATCGAGTTCCGATATTTTTAATCGGACGAATCTTTCAAAACAGTAATAACAAGACTCTTATGTGTACATATATAACTTGAAACCTAAATTTAACTACTTATCCAAGTATTTCAACCATATTGAGGGTGAGTGCAGAAGGTGCAGTTACTAAGTGAGAGTGCGGAGTGGGTGCGAAAAGAGTAGAATACTCGACTTCAACTTTCAAGTTTGACACTACTGGATATAAATCGGTTAGATTAATCTATCGACAGATTTAGTTCTATGTATCATATCACAGGAACAATGTTTTCAATGAATCATTAATTTTGAATTTAAGAAATTGTATTGAATACTAATCAATCTCATCCTGAATAGTGGGACAGCTTCGATCTTGGATTTCTCGAGATGTAAGATTTTCGCTTGAACTCATCAAGTAGTTGTGCATATTATTTGCCTGTCCTTCGTATCCCAGAATGTAGAGTGTACAATAAGGTAAAAAACCAAAAGATGATTTGCATAGGTCAATCAGTATAGGTTTACAAAGGCAATAGGAGCATCCTATCGCGCAGATTGCTACAAAGGGTGTAAAAAGAGAATTATTATTCGAGCTAACTATTTTCACAAGTTCAGTGGAAAACGAAAGATACCTATGACTAAGGCTCCAAATGAACAGTAAAGAAGGTATGAACATTAACAAAATTACCAAAGCTTTCCCGAACATGTTGATATCCGTTTTGATTATAGTAACGATGCCGATCGCGCACGATTTTGTTACAGAAACGGTTGATCTGAATACTGAACTAATACCATTCCCAAGTGAATTGAAAAAGCCAATTATGTACGAAGCCATGAAACAGAAGTGAAAATACTAGGATAATATTCGTTAAATTTGAATGTCAAGATTCTTCTAAATAATATTAGTAACGACAATCGTTTCGATAAGATCTAGGTCAGTGTCCCCTTAGAGGAAAACTTATTTTTTCCGATGACTATTTGGTATTTATAATCTAAAATTGATCGTAGATTTCCAACACTTTATCGGGTTTTGAAGGTGTTTCCTGTGGGAATATTCATTTTGGTAATGAATGAAAACATAGACAAGAAATGAAACAACACGAGCATCAAACCGATGAAAAAAGAGGATTAGTCTCCTATTCATCGCTTTACAATCTTTCCGTACCGAGAACGTGATATATTGAAATACACATACAAGACTCGCCATCGCAGCGATGGATAGAAAAAAGAAAGAAAAAGGCACAACTATAGATACCACATAACTTGTCGAACAATGGTAAAACGTGCGAACAAAGGAGACAAGCGAACTAAAAGATACAATAGTGTTGTACCAGTGCAATAAAGTTCGTTCTTCTTTGCTATCAATACCCTCGTTCAATTAGTTTCATTTTCGAACTCTACTAAGGGAGAAGTTGATCTATTAATACACCATTAAAATGTTCGTCTCAATCACATTCGCCTTTCGAGAGTTATTGTGGAAATAAATGGATGGAGGACACTGACCAATTCTACTAATGCGCTCATACATTCAGTTCATTCTGATACAGCGGTCAGATGTTTCAAAAATGTTCTCTGTTCAACTGAAGCTCATATATAATTAAAATAGGAGCTGCTTTTGAGTATACATTTCACGGCATTCACCACATCTAGAACGGTTTTATTAGCTCTAATGACTGCAATGATTTGGGTGACTTCCATCCAAGCCTATTGGTTGACATACATCCTCATGGTATCCATTCATTTTGGCCTTCCATTGAACCTAAACCTATCTTGCAGAGTTTATTGGTCATAGCTACAGCAATGTTATGACTAACACACAGGTAATCTGGATGAAATACACCCAGTATCCTAACGGATGCTTATCATGTAGTCTCTAGCCGCATGTAGGTGTTTCCCTGGGTCAAAGCTCTCATACATGTGGTTAAATTCTTTGTGCTGTCCTCTATGACAGAACTGTTTGGGTGAAATCTCATCCAGGTAACTCCCAGATCACTCATTCCTGGCTTCTCTGTGATCAGTCGACATTCTTTGCATATTTTCTAGGTCTAGAGATCCAACACGGAAAGTTAGGCACCCATAATTAATACAAGAAGTGAATGCATAGTCAGCTAGCGCACAATCATGCAATTTTTTATATACGGATCGAAGAAATGTTCACGGAAAGTCGGCATTAGTACAACCGGTCCGGTTCATGCTCAAATCCAGCTGAAACATTAATGAGATGGTGCTGTGTAGAAAATTTCAGCTCAGTCTAATTCCTGCATCGAAAGCTATCGAGTAAACGGACGGGCACACTGACCAAATTCAGTAGTGTGCTCACCTGTTGAGTAAACAAAAATACAATTCTCATTTCTATCACATACGTACTTTAATTAGTTTTGTGCCTTATACCAACAGCGAAACCCTTTATATTGTATAATTTAAAGAAAGAATAATTCAATTTTGTGAATTATTTTGTAAAAAGTAAGAAAGAAAGAAGATGAAAACAAATTCTGTATCTGTCCTTGAGAATGTGCCCGATCAATCACAAAATGCGAAAGTATAGATTTGATTCATCTTTCAGTAAACCTACTAACATTTTCTTTAGAATCATCAACATTTGAAAACAACACGGACGCCGAAAACAGTGATTTATACAACTATTAAATCGTCGCGCTATAAGCAATTTACCAGTTCTCAAAATAATTCAAGGTCTTTAACAGCTGATGATGCACATCGATATCAAAAAAGTTCGATTGATTTTCGACAAAAAAACAACAATAGTCCTGTTTCATCAAGTCAAGACTCACGAGACGTCGTATGGAATTTACAGAATAAAAATTCAGAAACAAAATTCATTAGAAATGATGGTTCTCATACTCCATCTACTGAGGCTATGGTAACTATTTCATGGAAATCATCTGAAGTTCGTTTTATACTTTGTGTATAATGAGAAAACTATATTTAATAATATTCATATTTTTTAAGATTAAAAATACATGGGAAAATCCAGTGGATTATCATTGTAAACGTTTTCATCCAAATTTAAACGAGAGAAAAAAGAAAAAGTACTGGACGTTTATTGTCTTATTTCATAATTTCTTTTTTAAATTTTATTATAGATACAGAAGATTATGCGTTATTTCTTTGATAATATTTCTTCTAGCTTTAATTGTAGCAACGATTATTGTTCTTAGCGTTCTTCTGACAAAATCCAAGACAAAAACGAACGGTAAATTGTATATAATTCGAAAGTGAAATATCGCTTCTTTTCCTATAGTTGCTGTGCCGGTACTACGTTGGAATACAACTGGCATAACAATTGCTGGCATAACTGGTTGGAGTGGAATCAATGAAAGCCAACTGAATCATCCCTGGGGATTGGCATTAACTTATGATCGTACACTCTACGTTGCAGATCGTTTTAATAGTCGGATTCAAAAGTTTTTATCAGGCTCCACAAAAGCTACAACTGTAGTCGGAAATCCCAATGGTGTACCCAATACTACACTTAATTCTTTATATTATCCGTCAAAAATCGCTCTTGACGCTAATGAAAATCTATATATAGCAGATGGATATAATAATCGAACACTGTTCTGGGGAAAAAATTCCAATTCGGGAGTTATTATTGGAGGTTCAGGTATGATTTGGAAGCAATGTATTTTGATGCAATAAAAAAACCTAAAGAGTTTCTCCGTAGGTATTGCTGGTAATGCATTGAATGAATTAACTTTTCCATTCGATATAGCTCGCGATCCAGATTTAGATATCACGTATGTGTTAGATTATGGAAATAATCGTATTATGGGATACAAACCTGGAAACTCTACAGGTTTCATCGTTGCTGGTGGTAATGGATCAGGATCAGGTTTTACACAATTAGATCATCCAATGGCTATGCATTTCGATTCAGTAACAAACAGTCTTATTATTGCAATTTTCAACCGTCATAATATTGTTCGTTGGCCATTAGGTGCGAATAATTGGACACTTGTTGCAGGCGATATCAATGGGCTATCTGGTAGTACATCAACATCACTCCAGTTGCCTACCGGTTTGACTCTTGATCCAATGGGTAATTTGTATGTCGCCGATTTGGGTAATCATCGTATTCAATTGTTTTTAAATGGCGAAATGAATGGTACGACAATTGCTGGCATAACTGGTCAGCCAGGAAATGATAGTCTATCCCTGTATTATCCATACACAATTGTTTTAGACAATCAATTAAATCTTTATGTCGCGGATAATGCAAATCATCGAATTCAAAAATTTTTACGATATTGAAAATGATTCTCTTCGAATGTGTGAATGAAACTCAAAACTTATTCCATAAAAAGAACTAATTTTATAACTGAATAGTTGAAAAAGAAGAAATATGTGTGGCTCATCTTTTGAACATGATTTGAAACTAGTAATAATCGATTAGTATTGAGACAACTGTTTAGATTTAAATTACAATTATCCTGTGGTCAAAAACATATTTGTTGAATATAAGTTTCACTAGTGAAATCAATGATTCATCCACAGATCACATAGAAATACGATGAAGTGTGTGGGTGAGGATTTGTGGATGAAAACTACCTTCTGTGATGACCACGAAAACTGTGCGGAATCCCGCTAAATATCTCATTTTGGACAACTATAAGGAATTCTTCAAATAAAATAATAATCTAAGCTTGATTTATTAGACAAATAATAAAGTCAGACAATATATCTGGGAGGATTTCGAGAAAGTTTTTCATCATTACTGCGAGAGATTATGCTTGCTTTTCTTTCAGCTCGGGTGGAATAATGCAACGTGGAATTTCCACCATTTTATGTAAATTAGCTGCATGTCGTTGATTATAAATTTCTAAAACTTTCTTCTGTCGATCAGTAAATGTCACTCCACCTTGTTGTTCTTGACTTAGATCGAGATGATTCATTGCCCATTCGAGTTCGTCATACGAAGCTCCAATCTGATCTTCATCGATTCTGGTGTCGCCAAATAAGCCGTCGGTTGGTGGTGCTTTGATGATCTCATGGGAAACACCCAAGACGTCAGCAACTGCACGCACTTCAGATTTCAATAAATCAGCGATCGGACTAATGTCAACACCGCCGTCACCTGAAAGGAAGACAAACAAATCGATTCATATGCACGATATCTCGTGTACCGATTCTCTACCATATTTTGTAAAGAAACCAACGCCAAAATCTTCCACTTTATTTCCAGTACCAGCAACAAGGTAACCTTTGAGCGAAGCAAAATAGTACAAATTAACCTACAAGAAACGTAATCTTTGTTTTATGTAATAGTTATTCTCAATCGAACCATTCTTAATCGTGATCTCATGTTGGCAAATGCTACATCACTGTACGAATTCACTTCGTTAATCTCATTTGACTTCACTGTCTTTTGAAAAGTTTCAAACGCTTCAGTTAAATCAACTTTAGCACCAGTAACATTGGGAAATTTTGATGTTAACCAGTTAATATGTGCTTGACTTCGTTGAACTTCAGCGGATGATTGATGAATAGGCATTACGATGACGAGTGTTGGGGCATCCGTTCGAGCACACAACGTTGAAACAAGAGCTGAATCGATGCCACCGGAGACGCCGATAACGAAACCTTTTGCATGACTATAAGACAAGTATCACCATTGAACAATTGTTCTATTATCAATGAATATTTTCACTTCGATCCAACATACCTCCAAAAATCGTCAGATGAACGAATTTTAACTCGACTGAAGTGAAATTAGCAAAAATGGAGTTTGATCGTTTAATTCTCTCGCATCCACTCTATTGTAAGCAGAGGGATAGTACGTGTGGTGTGTATGAGCTAGGTGCGGAACGAAAGGAAAGAAAACAAAGAATAATGTTGTGAATAGGCATGTGTTAATTCTTCATCTGTTTTGATATGATCGGACGAACGAATTTTATTTTGTGGTGAATCAGAGTTAGTTACATTCTGTGTTGAATTATCTTCACAAGGTACGCATAGTCGTAGAAAAATTTCGTTTAGGGAAAGAAACAATGCAGATCTATGTTGAAATTTGAGGTTGTTAGTAAGGGAGAGATTCACCGCTACATCATGACTCCGAATGAAATGCAGCGAATCGATACATAAACCTCGTTCAGTAGAATGGAACAAAAGTTGATTTTTGCATCTGATAGAGTGGGACGGAAGGCCCTTGATGCTTGGGTCACACAAATTTTCATCTCATTTCATTAGCATTGTTCGTAGACAATATCACAAAGGAAAATTTGAGCTCACTCGCTTGCAATCTGTAGGAAGACTACAGAAAAATCTAACATTAGCTCTTGTGACACTCACATAAGTTTAAAGATCCACAAAAAGCTTAAGAGATTATCCAAACTTCCAGGCTAACCATCGATATTTAATATGAGAATGAATTGATAAGATGTTTTCAAGAAACTTTCAAACAGATAAAGAGAGTCTTAGGAAACATTATCCACGAATAATGATGAGGCATGTGGTGTTGGAACTGAACTTTAAAGAATCTTTTGTTTTCTTGTTATTTTGAAGAAACGCAAATATATTCATTTTACTCGCTGCATTTATTTTTAGTTTTAATGGCATCAACTCAATCAATCCCATGTTTGCTATTGCGGTCAGATTGCGATCGCAGTTCCTAAAAAGGAGGCGACATGGGACGGATGAATATGCGAATGAACAGCGCAATTGTGTAAGTTCATTGTCAGTCATCTTTGCCCATAGTCAGCCGAAAAGGACAAAATAAGGTTAATGTGTAATGGCATTAGATCCCGGGACAATGCATATGTTATGTATATATATGCGCTCTTGAACATCATTGACAGAAGACCGAATCATGGGTCGCAGTGTATCGTTCTCAGTATACATTCTGTAAGTAAATCGAATTCTAGTCTGTGCCTTTGCTGTCATGAATGCATTTATAAAAGGAAGAGATGGAAACTTCACGCATATAATTTAGGATAATCATTTTGGTGAATCGCCGCATCACCTATTGGAATAGCAAGTAAGTTCAATCCAACAACAAGTGGGACATATTCAGGAACAAGTGCAACCCAGGTCAACAAGTCCAGGAAATCCATGTTTCGGACCCGACGAGATCCGATCGAATCCGTCGAATTCCTGTAGGATCTGATAAAATCCTATATTGGATCCGATGGGATCTGAGTATGGGATTGTTCGACCTGGGAACTCGTAGAACAACGTGTAGAGCAAATACATCAAATAATTCAACTACTGTTAATGTTATTCAAGGATTCACAAACGCGTTGCGTCACATACAGCCACAATATCAAGCACAAAGACGAACGCCAGATTCTGTAGGACGTGGGCAACGCCCAAATTCACCAAATAATCCAGGTGTGTAAAAAAATTTTTCAATATGTTATTTAAAACAGTATCATTAAACTTTGAAACGGTGTGTGTTTTGCTGAAAGTCTGGTTCATCAATAAAGTAAAGGCGAACCTATTTAAGTTAATGCTCGTTGTATGGTTCTTATCGGCAATCATCACCATCTACTTCAATTCACAATAAATCAAACTTTTCATGAACAATTTTTCATCCGTGTAGATTATATGTTGTCTAAATACATGCTAACATTTTTCTTCTATTAAAAATGTATATTTTTACAACCATGCACATACATGTACATATGGTATCTTTCCTTTTTCTCAGCGTGAGGATATATAGGTGAAAGCACATGACTGGTACTTTATTTCACGCTCATCCACACTTTCAACGTTCGAATTGTATGATTTTGACTGCCCTTTGATCAAATTTTATGATGCAAAATTCTCTTCATTCCGATATTGCTTTTCGACAAATCAGTGAAGTTCGAACACAGACAAGTATACTTACAAGCCTTTTCTCTACTCATACCTCGGATGCGATGGAAATTACATCCTGGAATCGTCGTCGTGCTAAACATGTTTCCATAAATACCGCTATAGGAAGTTTCACTTCTCGTTCCCCTTGCAAAAGTGAAAGCATTAAGCACGATCCGATACTGTCACTTTTAACTTCGATGGTTCCAAGGACTATGATGAATTGCTGAAACTAAATAATAAAAGACGCTTGATTTATTAGCAAAGTGTTTTTTATATTTGAACGCAACAGATGAAGATAACATCTATTCAATAGTCAAAGTCCGTTACTCATCATGAGCTCGGATAGTTGAGACAAGGCAATGCAACCGCGAGAAAGATTATGCTTGCTTTGCTTTCAGCTCGGGTGGAATAATGCAACGTGGAATTTCCACCATTTTATGTAAATTAGCTGCATGTCGTTGATTATAAATTTCTAAAACTTTCTTCTGTCGATCAGTGAATGTCACTCCACCTTGTTGTTCTTGACTTAGATCGAGATGATTCATTGCCCATTCGAGTTCGTCATACGAAGCTCCAATCTGATNTTGTTATACCTAATGGAATATCACGAGGTTCAATTAAACGATTTGATGTAACTCGTGCTGTTTGCTCGTTCTGGATAATCGATTTTAGTTCCTTCATCTGTTCTTCGAATTGATTTGTCATAATTTCTATTTTATCGTTTATAGTTTGAATTTCGTGGTGAAGCTGGTTTTCGATCAATTGGATTTTCTGTTGAAGCTGGTTTTCGATCAATTGGGTTTTCTGGTATAATGCGTGTAAAGTTTCTTCTTCTTCGTGTTGTATTCCCATTTCAGGTTCAACGGGTAAATCTGTCACATCGTCATCTGGCAATTGTGGTTGCTGGTTCCCTTCGAACGTTTGTTCATGGTGATCCGTATTCTAAATATAACAATAAAATGAAATTTTTCCAAATAATGTAACTTATCAAAATATCGTAGGATATCAAATGAAAATATGTTGCTGACAATTTGTCTTTTTTCTTCGACACTAATCTTTCGTTCGTTTAGATTTATTAAAAAGATTGATCTATTTGATTATTTGCTCAAAGAATTTCCGGGAAAAAAGGTTGAAGTTCTTATACTTACAGAGCTTATCTTAGGTGTTGATGTCGTTCTGCACATTTTATTGCTCGAAAAGCAAAAGGAAAAGTATGAGTACAAATGTACAAGAGAAGTACTATTTATATAAAAATGAATAAATAAAGAAACAATTGAAATAATTTTACTGGCACAGAGCAATCACAACTTGAACCAATAAATGATTATTCATAAAGGACGGATGGACGGACGTGTTATGTTTTATACATATTCAAGATGTCGTACAAGAATTACACTTTTATCGAAACAAAAGGAAACCATTTAATAAAAACGTTGAAAAATTATCCTGTCATAATGTCTTGCCGTTAATAAAGAAAGGGTTCTAGTTTTATAATTGACTGAATCGATAATTCACATCAATAGCTAACTGATGAATGTCATGCACAACAATTGTAAACATCACGAACATTTCCAATTGCAGAATACTTGTGATGAGTATCTTTACTGCTAAAGTTTTATATATCCTTCTTATATTTAGGAAAACTTATAATAGAAATTGAGTATTTTTAAGTATAATGCTACCTGCAGGGATTTATTTCTTGATCCCGTTAATGCTGAATTCGAATAATAAAGCACACTTTTTATTGCGAGTTATTTTTAATGAACAAATGCGGAGTGAAATCCATCGTGTCGCTCTGCGTATCGCAAAACATGAAATATGTGAGACACGATGTAAAGGAGCGTAAAGCTCCAATAGGGAATCCAAGCTTCTAGATATTGATAAATGGCAATTTTTATTCCCTTTTCTGAAAGAAAGGGTTATAGGCTCTTTAAAGAGACTGTTAAAATCGTTAAAGTTTGTTTGTCCAAGCCAATCAGATAATGATTAGTCATAGGTAATCGAGGATGTCAAATTTGGTGTTTGTTTTGGGGAATCAATTTGTCTAACATTTTCCTGCAGTTTCTGTCTAATAGAACTTAATCTGTTTTGAAATTTGTTAGAATTGTATGAGACGTTACTCATGGTTGAAAGTCTTGTAAATGTTTCAAAAAGAGTCAGCGAATCTTAGATGTTCATTTACATCTAACTCAATCATTCGTACACCACATTTTCTATAAATACAGCACGTCCTTTGTGAATAGCTTATTATTGGCCCAATGTTGTGTGACTACTCTGCGCCACTAAACTTTTTCCGTTCTCTCTTTATTTAATCATTTTCATATAAATAAAATACTGTCCCTATTCTACAGCGGTACCAGATATGCTATACATACGATATAACCACCCATGACAAATCAACAAGAACATATCAATCAATGACAACAGACATTTATCAGTAATGCCTTAATCTACACAACTACTTTATTTACACAAAGAACAACGTTTGATACCGTCAAATCCATAGCGTAAGGAAATCGAATTAGGCTAGGTATTTTTCAATCATCTTATTCGATTTATCACCGATGACTAAGTAATCTTCTTTCGCTAACCTTTTTTCGTTGACGTTTTCTTTTTCAAAATCCTTTCTTTTCATATTTCATCTTATTTCTTCTTCAACATTTATACGTTCGAAATTTTTCTTTCCATCTGTTCTAGTCACGCGTGTAATTCTATCCGACGTCCTGTACTAAGGAAAGATTAGGACATGCGATTGACGATGAATTTACTTTTTGTTCTTGCTGCTGTTGTTCCGCATGTTCGTGTAACCGTGTTGATTTGTGTGACATAATCAGAGCTTTTATGGTTAAAGTTGACGAGAGTAAAAAAAAGAGGTAAATGTTGAAAGAAAGATTATCTAAACAAAAAAATATTGAAAATAAAAAGTAAATGTCCATATAAGGATGTTTTCTTTTAATTCTTTCGATCTTCTCCCTATTCGATATTTCTTCTAATTTCTGTCAACAATCTATTCAGATCGTAAAATGTAATGGATACATGATTGTGACTAGACTGTTTATAACATTATTTCTTATGTTTTCTTTCGTTCGATTGCATCTTTAATCTGTACATAACATTGTTTTCATTGTTTTATTCTACCACGCCACTATTGATGCATTCTATTTTCTTTCTTTTTTATTTCATATCAATGTAATAATGAATTAAAATGCACACACAAATATAGATATATTTTATTCTCTATTTTTCTTTTTCTATTCGAGGTGTTTGTGGAAAGACGAAAACGAACTTAGAAATTGTGTTGAACATTTTTTCCTAAGTTGATTAGTAAGAATCCACTTCATAACTTAATCAACATCAATGGAGCTAAATTGACTGTCGAGTTCGCAAGAACCAAAAGTAGAGAAGCCATTGGCTACTATTTATTTCAGCAATAATGTTTGAGAAGTAAAAGATTCGATTGGAGCAGTTTTATATCTCCTCGGCTGAGAGGAGAGTTCTATGAAAAAAATTAGTTTGTGGCGGATTTTGGGTCCGTGTCAAACGTCAACTTTGACATAGACTTCATGAGTGGGATTCGAGGATTGATGAACCTAATCGATCAGTATGATGGTTTGTAAAGTTGGCCATCACATGTTGCGCGACGTAAAGCTGATCAATTGGATATCTACGCTGCATGAATCAGCAAATCAGTCATTGAATATGTCAGTAGTGTCCAACTTGAAAGTTGAATTCAAATTTCAAGTTATACATTTATGTTTCTTAAGTCGATTTACATTTGTTAAAAACAAACTTCTGTGTACTTATAAGACATTTGTCAATCTTTCAAACTAAGAATTATTCAATCAATATAAATTTTAGTAAATACTAATACAGGCTTGATTTTATCAGATAAATAGTAACGTTAAATACAGAGATAAACTTTGTTTTTCAGGGCAACAGGTGTATGTAGAACACTTTCCTAAAAGAAATAACCGTTCGTCATTGACAAGCTGAAATATGCGAAAGAAAAAAAACCTACGACAGACAATCTAATTGAAAAAAGAAAGGAATATAGACGCATAATAAAGAGATGATTTATTTTTCTATGATCAGATTCTTGTGAAGATTATGCTTGCTTTGCTTTCAGCTCGGGTGGAATAATGCAACGTGGAATTTCCACCATTTTATGTAAATTAGCAGCATGTCGTTGTTTATAAATTTCTAAAACTTTCTTCTGTCGATCAGTGAATGTCACTCCACCTTGTTGTTCTTGACTTAGATCGAGATGATTCATTGCCCATTCGAGTTCGTCATACGAAGCTCCAATCTGATCTTCATCGGTTCTGGTGTCGCCAAATAAGCCGTCGGTTGGTGGTGCTTTGATGATCTCATGGGAAACACCCAAGACGTCAGCAACTGCACGCACTTCAGATTTCAATAAATCAGCGATCGGACTAATGTCAACACCGCCGTCACCTGAAAGGAAGACAAACAAATCGATTCATATGCACGATATCTCGTGTATCGATTCTCTACCATATTTAGTAAAGAAACCAACGCCAAAATCTTCCACTTTATTTCCAGTACCAGCAACAAGGTAACCTTTGAGCGAAGCAAAATAGTACAAATTAACCTACAAGAAACGTAATCTTTGTTTTATGTAATAGTTATTCTCAATCGAACCATTCTTAATCGTGATCTCATGTTGGCAAATGCTACATCACTGTACGAATTCACTTCGTTAATCTCATTTGACTTCACTGTCTTTTGAAAAGTTTCAAACGCTTCAGTTAAATCAACTTTAGCACCAGTAACATTGGGAAATTTTGATGTTAACCAGTTGATATGTGCTTGACTTCGTTGAACTTCAGCGGATGATTGATGAATAGGCATTTCGATGACGAGCGTTGGAGCGCCTGTTCGAGCACACAACGTTGAAACAAGAGCTGAGTCGATGCCACCGGAGACGCCGACAACGAAACCTTTTGAATGACTAGGACCAAGATAATCTTTGAGCCACTTGGTGATATAATCGGCAACTTTTTCTGCTTGCATCGCGATTCAGATCTAGAATTTTTATACATCGATAAAAACGAACTACTAGACATATCACAGGAAATTAAAAAAAAACACTTTTCTGACTAAAACATCAATATTTAATATGTGTTTGTTTGCCAACTTAGCATTCAAGTTCGATATAATCGATTATTCGTTGTCGATCCTAGAAAAAAACACAAATTTATTCCGTGCGTATTGGTGACGACAAAGCCAGCGTGTCAATAAGAGCAGCCTGAATGTTTTTGTTTTATTAAAGAAAACGCACATAAACGAGCACCAAAAGTCAAATGAGAAAAGGACAAGAATTACAAACCGAAAAACAAACAAAATTTGTCATTATATTGCACAGCGTAGATGAAAACGAAAGAAGCAGCGAAGCAAAACGAGCCGATAAGAACGTGAGGGTCTCATGGATGAACGATGAGTCATTGAACTGTTTAGACTTAGAAATGATTCGTTTGTTTGGGTAAAAAGGATAAATGATGACTAACAATACAATGACTCATCTTCGAATAGGTGATATCACAATTTTGAACAATCTAATACTTCGAGAGGATTGGTGTTCATTACACAATTACAAGCAGTGTTCGTTGATATTCCTTCGAGACTTACATTCGAAGTTGTATTTCTACTTGATCTTCTTATGACGAAGGATCCATCGTCAAATGTATCGTCGAGAATATCGTCAAATTGTCCTTGTCGTCGTCTCGATCTGCCATTTGTTCGTTGTAATGTATCACTTTGATCACGCACGAAATTAACGAATACATTATCAAGCGTATTTTGTGTGACACTGTAGTCACTTATCAGCTGATTATTCAGTAAATGTTCCAGTTTGGCGAAAATATCTTTCAATAAAACATGTTGTTCAGCGATTTCATATTGTACAACGTTCATATGACGTTCTTTCAAGACGAAATTCGACGAAAAACAATCGACTATCGATTGATCTAATTCGAAATTTGTCGAAGATTTGAGACGAATTTTAATTGTATAACCATCGCCAAAACGATTTTTCAGATGTTGAGTGGAGCCAAGACAGCGAAAA
Source organism: Adineta ricciae (assembly GCA_905250025.1). NCBI lineage: Eukaryota > Metazoa > Rotifera > Eurotatoria > Adinetida > Adinetidae > Adineta > Adineta ricciae. The sequence continues at coordinate 15,059 of CAJNOJ010000337.1, read as the reverse complement.
CAACCGTTCACCATAATGGCAATCGATGAACAGAGAACTTCACATTCTTCCATACTAAGCAGAGTAAATGAATGAGTGTGTAAACATGTACATGAAATGATTACCTGTGCGAAGTGAGAATGACAGATTTGCCTTCTTTAACTAAACGTCGAATAACATTCCATAAGAATCGTCTCGATGATGGATCCATTCCACTTGTTGGTTCATCGAGAAATGCGATCGATGGATCTCCTACCAATGCCATAGCGGTGGATAATTTTCTTCGATTTCCTAATGATAGTTTTCCTACAGGTACATTCAAATATTCGCAAAGGTCTAAACGTTTTAACAATTGCTGAACATGTTGGTTTTCGTCATGCCAACGGATGCCTCTCAACCGTGCCATTAGTAACATGTGTTCCACAGGTGTCAGTTCATCGAAAAGGGCATCAAATTGTGGACAGTACCCAATATATTTGAAAACTTGTCGTTTTTGCTGAATACTATCATACCCATGAACGTAAGCATAACCAGCTGTAGGGCGGAGATCACCGGTTAACATTCGAAATGTTGTTGTTTTGCCTGCGCCATTCACTCCGCACAATCCGAAACATTCTCCAGCACGAATGCCCATACAGAGATTATTAACTGCGATTAACTTCTTCGTTTTCTTTGTACGATAGCATTTCGAGAGATTCGACATAACTAAAATATTATCATGCACAGTTTTATTTACAATATGTCGACGTGCTTGAGCAACATCTTCATCTTCGTCTAAATGAGAGTAAGGTAATGCGTCAGGAATCGATGGCGTATAGAAGAATCCATATTCAAGTAGCAATGTTAATGTCCAAAAGACTAAACCACAAATAGCCATTGATACTAAATTCGATACAGTTATATCCCAAATGAATGGAGTACGAATACGATCGTTGAGACCGGTTTTCTTATAAAATGAGTTATAATAATCCTACAAAAAAGAAATTTGATTACATCGCAACAAGTTCGTCATCAACTTACGTTGTATGCAATGTCAATTAAACCTCTTCCTAAACAATAATTCGGAAAGATTTTAAATATTTTCTTGATTGTTCGTGTAAAAACACTCAATGTCGATGTTGCCGGACTTCCGAGTGCAAAGATTTCGAGAAAAAACGAGGTATATATACATGTGATACCGCTAAATAGATTAATCACGATTAAAAATATATATGCGTTACTTGGTTCACTAAATCGAAAGCTAAATGGATACATCACAGGGATAATTGACCAGCCATACATAAGAAATAAACTAATCACTGCAAGAAAGTTTTCTCCTTCGACATATGCCGGTACATTGAATAAACGCAGAATAACAATGACACAAGCCGCCGGAAGAAGATAATTTAGAAGATCCCAAACGAAATTGGTCAACCAATACACTAAGGGATAAAGACCATTGATATATTGAATGTGTTTAGATTTTGTCGCTCGTTCATAAACGAGAAATAAGGTAAACGACGCAGGAACAAATGACATGGCAACAATGATGAAGACTGATATGACAACATCAGATCCTTGTAAAATAAATTCAGTTGATAACATATTATTTGTTTCATTCATTGGATCTAAATTTCGAAATACATGAAAACGATAAAAGCAGACAAAAATAAACTCACGGTTTATCGTAGTAATTCCATATGCTGAAGGAAGACCTTTTTCAAGAGGTAAATTCGCTCGAAGGATACTGTTTGACATAATATTGATATACAATGGTAAACTATGATAGCCTTTGTGATTCGTAAATATTCTGGCCGTATTTTTTACAGCTAATTTATGTAAGTGTTGACTATCTTTATTGATGGGATAGTCATCTGGGATATAATCTTGAGCTAGACCAAATGACAAACCACCATACCGATCTAAATGGTGATTATCTATTGTATATAAATAATAGAGAATTTCGTTTTCTTCCTTTGTTATGTTTAAGATATGATCATTAGTTAGTAGATCGAATGATGGTGGCTTTGCAAATGATGAACAAACAAATCGTGATTGAATCTTTGAGCACGTACAAGGTGAATAATATGTATTGTTGAACACATTTTCTAGTTCATATGTTCGATTGATTGAGACATTATGATTATCGAACATTTCCATCCAATTAATATCCTGCGTTGAACCGACTTGATATTTATTGTTATAAACACTATCACAAGTCGTGCCAGTTAAATTCTCGAATGTTAATTTAGTTTCGTTCATGTATGGACTTTTCAATAAGCAAGTTGAACCGAGGCCAGATGGATAACGAATGGTCTCGGCTAAATCATACGGATTAGCATTCATTGAGTAAAGTTGAGAAAGATTCTTGTATTTATAACTATTCAAACCAGATACGGGTGTATATAGAGAATTCATACGAGAAAACATTGAAGTAGATAATGTGATTGACGGGGGATCAGCAAAACCAGGCGCAGTTAGTGCGACTGTCATAGCAACAGTAATAAAAAACGCAGGTAACAAGATCTGTGTTGCTAATCCACGCATATTTCGGTAATTGAATATGAAACGTTTGATAATAATTGCTAACGCTTGTTTTGCATAGAGACGAGTTCCAGTAACTCGATCGTTATGTTGAATATGTGGCGTTGTTGATGATGTATCAGTGATTGTTGACGTTGTTGTTAAATCAGGAGTTTCCACAGGCGTGTTCAATTGTGATTCAACAGCTGAAGCACTAGGTGTTTTCTTGAATTGTTCAGTTACTTTGAGAAAAACTTCTTCTAATGAAACATCTTGTAAACCATAACCTTTGATGGATAAGGATTCTTTTCGCGAGTCGAGTGTCGAGAAGAATTCAGGAAATAAATGACGACTTTTCAATGGCAAAACATATTGAAGTTCACTAGGAAAAAGTTCAGCAGTATAAAATCGAAGACTAATGGAGAGAAAACATCTTACGTTCTTGTTTCTTCTTTCAAAAAAGCTTTGGGGATACATTGAACAATCATTGATGTTATCTCATCTTTTGACGATAGCCACGGATCTAAAAATCGATAAAGTCTCGAGAAAACGATTGATAAAATTCAAGATCTGTTACCATTTTTAACTAATGTTAACACATAACCTTCGCCAAATGTTGTTTTGAGAAACAATGATGTTCCACAACATTTCAATTGTCCATCTAAAGAACAGAAGCATTGATTAACATTGAACATTCTCTGTTAGAAAATCTTTACTTGAAATAATGGCAATTCGATCACCGAGAACATCAGCTTCATCCATATGATGACTACTCAACAAAACGGTTCGTCCTTGTTTCAATTTGATTAATAACTCCCAGATTGCACGACGTGCATATGGATCCACACCGGCTGTTGGTTCGTCAAGAATAATTGTTTTTGCATCACCAACAAACGCCCTTGTGAAAAAGAAAGAAGTTCACATTTAGGGAATTTGAAAGAAAAGAGATTTACATTGCAACAGATAGTTTTCGTTTCATTCCACCGGATAATGTTGAAACCATTGCATTACGTTTCGCTGTTAGTCCAATATCAAATAACATACTAAAAATGAATGATTGACTACAGATTGTCTTTTTCAGAGATTTCTTTTATTTACTTTTCAATCATTTTCTTCATCTCTCGACTTTGAACCTGTTTTAGTTTTGAAAAGAATAGCAAATGCTCTTCGACCGTTAATTTTTCAAACAGAACATTCTAAAACACATCAAAACAAAGTCCAAGTCGATCAATCCTTCGCTGTCTTACATGTTGAGGACACCAGCCGAGATTTTTTCGTATTTTATCCATATCAACATTGATATCTTGATCGTAAATAGTTGCCGTTCCTGATGTCGCTGGAATCAGACCCGTTAAAATTGACCTGAAAGTTCATCTATAAGTTAGGTTCTCATACAGCGAAGAAATTTTACATTGTTGTCGTTTTTCCTGCTCCATTATGTCCAAGAAAAGAAAGAATTTCACCTTCATATAAGTCTAAAGATAGATTTTGTACGGCACATTTCTTTTTATCGAATATTTTTGTTAAATTCAGCAATCGAACACCAACTGTTTGTTGATTTACTTGTTCATCTGGTTCGAAATAGCCTAAAAGAACATTTTCATTTGGAACATTTCCCCAATGAACGTCCATCATACTTTCATTTCGATTTGAATCGCCAGTTATTTGACTTATGGATGCTGATGACCAATTGAATTGATAAGACATGTGATGTTTCTTGCAAATATACCAGTTGAACAATCTCGTTTTCTTCAGTTTTTTTAACCAATTTGGCTGAACGTATGATTCCCCAGTCCAGTAACTAGCAGTGAACGGAAAATACCATTTCTTCGGAATTCCATATGTACCCGGATATACATTTTCAATGTACCACATGAGAAGAAGATGAAGAATGGTATCGAGTAACATGAAAAGAACGGTTTCGAAACAAGTAAATCGATCACCTTCGACTGGGCTATAACGAATATTGTCGAATTGAATTCCAGTACCAATATTTTCATAAAATGCAATGTATTTCGCTCCCATACCAAATGCACTTGTCGACAGTAAAGACTGAAACATCGCACTATTTTCAAAAATCAAATCCTTTTTTGCGGTCACTTACTGCCAACATTTTTGCCCATCGTGGTATTGTATCTTGCGCCAAATCTTCTCGAATGGATATATACATACACGGTACGTACGTTAACAAATAGATAATTCCTGAACAAGCAGCAGCTATTTTAGCTTTAGAGTAAAACACGCTGACAAGAAATCTAAATATTCAAAACAGTGATCATTAAAGTCGTTCTTTCGATAAAACATACGCAAGACTAATCGATGATAATGCATAAATTTCAAAGATTAAAAAGATGAGAAAAGCATTTGAATGCATAAGTACATTTCCATAATGTAAGATCAATGTAACTGCAATCATGACGAGTGTCGTTTGACTAAATATCGTGATAAACCATGCAACCCAATGAACACCATTGCTTAAACCCATGATTTTCATCACTTCTTTCAATCGAACTTCTTTTTCATAGACGATACTTTGAGTTAACATGGCAAATGCATAAACCCAGGATATTGTTAAACATAACGGAAGAGCATGTTGGATCATTTGAAGGAAACTAAAACCATGCAACTCAAAGAGAGGCGAAGAACATTGTGTGAAACTTACTTATCATATGTATAACAAGGATAAGCCATTTCTTGAAAGAATAACCCGGGTTCAACAACAGGTTTTCCTACCTGAGTATCGATTATTGCACGATCAATAACTTCCTGAAAGATCAAATTTTAATAAATCCTTGTATCTCGATGAATTTATCTTTACCTGGACCCAACTAAACCCGAAATCATAATATTTAAAACCATTTTGCGCTGGTGACGGTACCCAAAATCGATCTCGAACGCGTTTTGTTGATGGTGTTAGTGAAGCATTTTGTCGAATTTTATAAATCGTATTCGGTGGTAACTTCGTATGATTTCCATTCACATTCGAAAACACCACACTGGCTAAAACTGTGTAATTATCATGATAAGCACGATGAAGAAAGTATTGAACTAAATCAGTTTCGTCAGCAAAGCCTTTATATACATTTAAATTGATTCCTGATATCAAACTTCGCCAACTACAAGCAGCTTTATCAATTGTTGTAATCTGTTTCATGTAATTATCAATCGATGGATCGTTTAAATTCTTCAGAATATTTACAATTCGATCCATGGATGAAAGATGAAGCGAAGGACCAAATTTAATCACAAAATTTTTCATCTGAAAGAAAATTTCATAAGCATGAAGAAAGATTCGTATTCAACTTACGCGTCTTAAAGATTGAACCTTTTTGTCAGTACCATTTGCGAGAAAATACTTCGTTAAAGTATTGGAAACATTGGCCCATTCATGAGCATATCGAGTTATGGTATCAAGCAAAACGAACGTAGAATTCGCTTTAGAAATCACACCGTTAATTAATGAAGAATTTGGTGAATATAAAATCATTGAATTCCCATAGAGAACGTAGAATAAGAGACCTAATTGTCGTTGTTGATTGTCAGATATCCCTAATTCCGCTAAAACAAACGATAAATTATTCGATTTCTTGAAACGAAAATATACAAACCAAAATCAGTTAATTGATCATCATCTGTTCCTTGACCTGCATCATAATTGACTTTTGGTTTCACGCCACAAATGGCTTCTTGCATACCGAGCCACAAGGGGAAAAATCCTTTTTTATTCTTTAATTTATTCATCGCAACTGTGTCCTAAGAGAAATATTCCTCATCTCAACTATCAATTTAATAAATTCGCATTCACTTACAATATTTCCATTAAAACTTTCCGAAGATGGAATTTCTGATGATGCTGATGTATCATTGTTATTTATATTAATATAGCAAGAATTAGTGCGAAGAAGTCTGGCGACATCATATAAGTCTTGTAAACCTTGTTCGAACACAGCGTATTTTTCAAGCTAAACAAAGAATGAGGATAAACATCTGTTCGATTTCTATGGAAAATTTTACTTTATCTATATAATCATCCAATTGAAAGATCATTGAAGTAATTTCTACATGATTCAATTGTAACTGAAAGATAATCGATATAAATCAAAACAGTCCTAGAGAAATGTTTTCTTACCACTTGGATAAGTTCATCATCGGAGATGGAACTGATCAATAAATTTGAAAGCACTTGATACTGTTCGTCTGTCATATTGCATAAGCGTTCTTGAAGCTCCGTCTGAAATTCATGGATAGATTCTTTGATCTAGTCGTTGATTCTTTCTTACCCGATTAATCGCTGTAGAGTTAAATTGAAAAAGTAGATCGAATTTATCAGGTGAACAAAACACTCGTTTTAGTGAAGTTGGATGAAATAAAAAAATCTAAATCCATGTAGAGCTGTGTAAAGAGCTCATAGAGGATATTGAAAGTTACTTTGATTATTTTTGCCAATAAACGAAGTTCATCCGGCGTTAAATTTTTCAAGCTTTTTTGTGAAGATATTTTCGACAATAAGAGCATTGCTCGAAGGTATTCCGTAGGTTCTAATGATGATTCCAGCAGTGAATAGAGTTCAACCCAAGAAAATTCATCTTCAGTATCACGTTTCCGACGAGTGGATGATTTCGGGAATAAATGAGGAAGAATATCCGGAATCTATTCAAAAGAAATTAAGTTCAATTTGATTCGTCAATAAATCAAGGAAGTGAGAGGAGAGTTAAATCGGTTAATATCACAATTTTTGTCGTGCTAGTCATGACAAATGTGTTAACCTACTGTCGAATCTCTTTTAAATCTTGACTGAAAAGAAAACGATTGGTCTTTCAACGTATTTCTTTTACAATCCGATGTTCTTACATTGTTTAGATTGATTTGAGTATTGTTGAAGAGTAAGTGACATTGATCTTCGGTGTAATTCAATTGTGTAACAAAGAATGAACAAATTTGGGTTAGATTTTTTGTGAATGTAAAAGTTAAATTATCTAATGAGTCGTAAATAAAAGCGGGACGATCGATCATCGTTTCATAAATGTCGGGCAATGCATCAATATCGTGCATAGAAAAATTTTGAGTGAAAAATGGATTCGTACGAGACATTCGATCAATTTTTGTCAATAGCTCCGTTGATCTACAAAGAAAGTGCTCAATGTTTTATTAGTTTCCTTATGAAATCTTTGAAGACATACGTTCCATTTGGAAAGACACTAAATCCTTGTTCGTTACTAGGTGCGGATTTTGGACAGAATGACTGAAGAATTGAAAAAACTCCTGTTGATGGAAATGGTTTCGGTCGGTAAGTATGATCGAGAAAAGTTGATGTATAATTAGCTAAAAGATAGACATTCCAATCTGTAACAACAACTTCAAATAAACTTTACACTGTGGATTGAAAGATGCTTCTTGAGTTTTGCGAATACCCGTCATAACAAGAAATAAGACCAATGGAATGACCAGTTCGAATAGCAGTACAAACTAAAACATACAAATAGAAATACTTATCGTTGTCATCGGAAATGACTTTACCGGACTGCGTTTTTTCAGAGTGAAATTTTTCCATAGGAGAACTTTTAATTGATGAAGAAAAAGCATGTTTGATTTTGAACAACTTATCGGCTCAATTACTTCATCTAGAAAAGAAAATCACTTATGTATATATTTGTATTTTAGACACTGAAGAAAGTTTGATTAAGAGAAGAATTATTATTTTGTTGTTGTTCGTTTAATTCTGGTCGAGTTTGAAGAAATGATTGTAGGAAACCGAGACCCGGTCGATTATTTAAACCTGATTTAAATTNAACCATTTTGGGCTGGTGACGGTACCCAAAATCGATCTCGAACGCGTTTTGTTGATGGTGTCAGTGACGCATTTTGTCGAATTTTATAAATCGTATTCGGTGGTAACTTCGTATGATTTCCATTCACATTCGAAAACACCACACTGGCTAAAACTGTGTAATTATCATGATAAGCACGGTGAAGAAAGTATTGAACTAAATCAGTTTCGTCAGCAAAGCCTTTATATACATTTAAATTGATTCCTGATATTAAACTTCGCCAACTACAAGCAGCTTTATCAATTGTTGTGATCTGTTTCATGTAATTATCAATCGATGGATCGTTTAGATTCTTCAGAATATTTACAATTCGATCCATGGATGAAAGATGAAGCGAAGGACCAAATTTAATCACAAAATTTTTCATCTGAAAGAAAATTTCATAGGCATGACGAAAGATTCGTGTTTAACTTACACGTCTTAAAGATTGAACCTTTTTGTCAGTACCATTTGCGAGAAAATACTTCGTTAAAGTATTGGAAACATTGGCCCATTCATGAGCATATCGAGTTATGGTATCAAGTAAAACGAACGTGGAATTCGCTTTAGAAATCACACCGTTAATTAGTGAAGAATTCGGTGAATATAAAATCATCGAATTCCCATAGAGAACGTAGAATAAGAGGCCTAATTGTCGTTGTTGATTGTCCGATATCCCTAATTCCGCTAAAACAGACGATAAATTATTCGATTTCTTGAAAGGAAAATATACAAACCAAAATCAGTTAATTCATCATCAGCTGTTCCTTGACCTGCATCATAATTTACTTTTGGTTGCACACCACAAATGGCTTCTTGCATACCGAGCCACAAGGGGAAAAATCCTTTTTTATTCTTTAATTTATTCATCGCAACTGTGTCCTAAGAGAAATATTCCTCATCTCAAATATCAATTTAATAAATTCACATCCACTTACAATGTTTCCATTAAAACTTTCCGAAGATGGAATTTCTGATGATGCTGATGTATCACTGTTATTTATATTAATATAGCAAGAATTCGTGCGAAGAAGTCTAGCGACATCATATAAGTCTTGTAAACCTTGTTCGAACACAGCGTATTTTTCAAGCTAAGCAAAGAATAACGATAAACATCTGTTCGATTTCTATTGAAAATTTTACTTTATCTATATAATCATCGAGTTGAAAGATCATTGAAGTAATTTCTACATGATTCAACTGCAACTGAAAGACAATCGATATAAATCAAAACAGTCCTACAGAAATGTTTTCTTACCACTTGGATAAGTTCATCATCGGAGATGGAACTGATCAATAAATTTGAAAGCACTTGATACTGTTCGTCTGTCATATTGCATAAGCGTTCTTGAAGCTGTGTCTGAAATTCATGGATAGATTCTTAAATCTAGTCGTTGGCTCTTTCTTACCCGATTAATCGCTGTGGAGTTAAATTGAAAAAGTAGATCGAATTTGTCAGGTGAACAAAACACTCGTTTTAGGGAAGTTGGATGAAATAACAAAATCTAAATCCATGTAGAGCTGTGTAAAGGACTCATAGAGGATATTGAAAGTTACTTTGATTATTTTTGCCAATAAACGAAGTTCATCCGGCGTTAAATTTTTCAAGCTTTTTTGTGAAGATATTTTCGACAATAAGATCATTGCTTGAAGGTATTCCGTTGGTTCTAATGATGATTCCAGCAGTGAATAGAGTTCAACCCAAGAGAACTCATCTTCCGTATCACGTTTCCGACGATTGGATGATTTCGGGAATAGATGAGGAAGAATATCCGGAATCTATTCAAAAGAAATTAAGTTCAATTTGATTCGTCAATAAATCAAGGAAGTGAGAGGAGAATTAGATCGGTTAATATCACAATTTTTTGTCGTGCTAGTCATGACAAACGTGTTAACCTACTGTGAAATCTCTTTTAAATCTTGACTGAAAAGAAAACGGCTGGTCTTTCAACGTATTTCGTTTACAATCCGATATTCTTACATTATTTAGATTGATTTGAGTATTGTTGAAGAGTAAGTGACATTGATCTTCGGTGTAATTCAATTGTGTAACAAAGAATGAACAGATTTGGGTTAGATTTTTTGTGAATGCAAAGGTTAAATTATCTAGTGAGTCATAAATAAAAGCGGGACGATCGATCATCGTTTCGTAAATGTCAGGCAATGCATCAATATCGTGCATAGAAAAATTTTGGGTGAAAAATGGATTTGTACGAGACATTCGATCGATTTTTGTCAATAACTCCGTTGATCTACAAAGAAAATACTCGATGTTTTATTGGTTTTCAAAAGAAGTCTTTGACGACATACGTTCCATTCGGAAAGACACTAAATCCTTGTTCGTTACTAGGTGCGGATTTCGGACAGAATGACTGAAGAATTGAGAAAACTCCCGTTGACGGAAATGGTTTCGGCCGGTAAGTATGATCGAGAAAATTTGATGTATAATTAGCTAAAAGATAGGCATTCCAATCTGTAACAACAACTTCAAATTAACCCTACTCTGAGGATTGAAAGACGCTTCTTGAGTTTTGCGAATACCCGTCATAACAAGAAATAAGACCAATGGAATCACCAGTTCGAATAGCAGTACAAGCTAAAACATACAAATAGAAATACTTATTGTCGTCATCGGAAATGACTTTACCGGACTGCGTTTTTTCAGAGTAAAATTTTTCCATAGGAGAACTTTTAATTGATGAAGAAAAAGCATGTTTGATCTTGAACAACCTGTCGGCTCAATTACTTCATCTAGAAAAGAAAATCACTATGTATATATTTGTATTTTAGACACTAAAGAAAGTTTGATTAAGAGAAGAATTATTATTTTGTTGTTGTTCGTTTAATTCTGGTCGAGTTTGAAGAAATGATTGTAGGAAACCGAGACCCGGTCGATTATTTAAACCTGATTTAAATTGTGTTACGCTAACTTCGACACATTGTTTATAAGTCCTTGAAAAACAAGCAGAGATCGAATAAATGAATTTCAAGAATGAAAATTCTCCTACGATAAAAGCGACGGATGAATCGATTTCTTGAAATTCTCATTCGCTTCATCCAGTGCGTGTAATTCTAAGAACGTGCCTTCACTTTCAGAAAACTCCTTTAAAAAAAACCTCATCAAAGAATAAACAAAACAATCTCATGTGATTCGACAAACTTTCATTTGTACGACGAGTGCGACAAGTTTTGTAATCAATTCAAGTGTTTCTTGGTTAAGAACCACAGGAGGAACCTATTTTATAACAAAATATGAATTCATTTCATCAACGAATGACATCGTACGTTGAGTTTACTGATCAATTCTTTTGCTAAACGTTGTGAACGATCACAAACAAATTTTGTGTCGTTAAATACAACGAGTAATTGTTCATCAGTGACGATCTACATGTAAATATATGATTTCAACGAAAGAGAAGTGATCGAGTAGTACTTGTCGACAAATTGTATTGATTTCCTCGATAAATTTCGCTAAATATTCGTTTAGTTTCGCTAACCATTGAATTAAATGCGCATAATCACGTCGGAATGTATCACTTAGTGGAATATGGCGACTTATCTAAAGGATTTTTGTTAAAAATGAAATTTAAAGTGGAAATTCCAACTTCGAATTCAGCTTGATCGTTCATTTTTCGAAGATTCTCAATCGAATCACGTTTTGCACAAAGTATTCTTGACACTCGAATCTACAATTGAGTATAAATCAAACAAATTCGAGAGAATGTCATACTTACGACAAGATACAACAACCGGTCAGGTATTTTAGTAATAACATCAGCTTTTGGTACAATTTCTTCATCGTCTGTCGTTTGTAAGTCATCTTCGTCGTTATCACTAACCAAATAATTCTAGAAAAACGTCATTCCATCTGTTCCGACGAAAGAAAATGTAAGTTGTTAATGTTTAAATACTTTATCTTTGCGAGCAAATTGAATTAATTTCAATTTTTCAGCAAGGACAAGATGTTCAAGTGGTTGTTCAGACTTTAATAACAAAAAAAGTAATATTTTCTTTTCTCATTCAAGGCTTTCTGTTTACCATAACATCATAATCATTGACATTCAATAAACCAATATTTGAATCATCGAAGAGAATTTGATATTGTTGAGGATTTGCTTCATTTCGCGAAAGAAATTGTCCACGATACAAACCAAATTGACATGAACGAAATAATCGAACTAATTCAACGTTTCAATCAGTCAAATGAATTTAAAAAAAAAAACAAGAGACAAACTCACCAATAACACGTGCACCGGATTGCAATGGCGGAATAATGAATGACGGAAGGGTATTCAAGAAGATTTTTTCCGATTGATAATGCGTTTTTGTTTCATTTTGAGCGATTCGTAGTAAATTTCGTTGTTTAACCAATTTGATTCTTTCATTTTCAAGATACGCACTTGATAATCTATTGACAAAGGAAAAAAAAACAGTCAATGTTGACTATGAAGATGTTTTTCTACCGTCGAGGTTTGCCAAATCGACGTCGAATTAAATTCCATTGTTGACGAGTAAGTCGAAGTGGTTTTTTATTGGCTAGTTCAGGAAAAAAGTGTTCCACACAATGTTCAAACTCATTTTCATTTGTTAACAAACACCTTGAATCGAAAAGAAAAAAGAATAATGGAAAATTGCATTGATATTACGATGAAGACATCACGAGAAAAGAAACGAGAAATATCTAATGAGTTACCAAGGAAAGGTTTTTTTTGTCATTCATCCTTCGATGTCTATGGAAATGAACAGACTATAAGTACGGGAGAGAAAAGGTAACGCGAAGAAAAAGTAAAAGGCAGTGTTTTGGTATTTTTTTTTCTACGTGATTTCAAACGAAGAAAGGTAAGCATATTACCTTGAAAATCGTCTTTGCATCCCCGAACATTGCAAGGTCAATTAAGATTGGAAAACACATTCGAATATGTACTTGACGGTTTCATTACTACTAACTGAAGACGATATTATTCGATTATTGGATATACTTGACTGATAAATATAACCTCATTGTCAAGGATAAGAGGCGGCGTATAAAACACAGAATAAATAAGAGAATTTTCAAAAGGATTTTGTGTTTTACATAAATGATTAGGTTTTCTTTCATACGAACTTAACCTCTATGAAAAATATTTACTTTAGTTTATCTTAACAGAATTATACTTGTGCATCGGTAAGGGCTGCAGTGAAAATATTATGAATATGAAATGATATCGTGTGTCGTAAAACACGCTGTAACTGTAATCGTCAGTCAATAAATATTTATCATCATCACCACTTCTGTTTCTTTCTCGAATGATTGTAATGTGGTACATAACTTGCATCATTTCTCATAAACTTTTTTCCATTCTATCAGAAAACAACTAGAGATAACAATATTTACTAACTAAAAAGTCTCTCTTTTCATTTGTTTGAAGAAAAAGAAGAGAAATAGAGAGGCAATGGAGCGATACTTGTAGGTCGAATAGTCATTGACTTTTTGTTTTAAATAACAAGACATAGAGAGTCAAAATCAAGTAGAACTGATTCTCATCAATGTATGATATCAGTTGTCTATATCTGATCAAACTGTCATTAACACTCCGATGAAAAGAACACGAAAGTAATCAACTGCTGTAATGTGATACTTCGCTTCACGAGAGATCACGAAAAGTTCAATAGACTTACCGATCGATATCTGAATAGAACCATTCACAAATCATCCATCGTTGGCTTTTTGCATTGAGTAAGAAATGCTTTAGTCGATCCAATGGCATTTCCTATAAGAAATCAAGATTATTTTCATAAAATAAATAAAATCTAACCGAAGATGATCTTTGACGATTGTTCACTAATACATCAATCGTTGTTGTCATACTTAATCTGAGAACGCGTTAGAGAAGGAACAGAAAATCATCCGACGACAAAACTCATTCTGTAATTCTTTATTGGTTTATATCTGTAACCAATGAAAATCTTCATTAAGTCCTTCTTCTGCTTCTAGTCTTGATCTTATTCTTATTAATAATCCTGACATCTATCAATACATTATATAAACTGTGCAGTTGTTGACCAACTACCATATGTTCTTTGTTTCGTTTCTTCTTATAGATCTATTCAATCACTTCATGTGTCGATGTTTCACATCATTGTCGATGAAGTAGCAATATGATGAAAGCTGAGAAAGTTTATTAAAAGGTTAAGAAACTAATTAATTAATTAAATTTTTTTTTAAAAAGGTTCTAATTAGTTTCTTTGTTACGGTAAAATCGATAGTAAAAAAGTTCGGCCGTAGTACCACCGAGTGGTGTGCAAATCAGTGTGAAGCTAGCACGAAGGAGCTAGCTTCACACCGATATAAACAATGAGTTGTCAATCTTTCATGTGTTAACTATTATTCAAGTTGAAATTAATTATCAATTCGATGGAAATAATGATATTAATACATGTCTCCGAAAGTTTCCCATGATGTTGATCAATATTTACCATTATATTTGATTGTGTTGTTCGCTTTTTATATGTTTCAGTTGACCTATGAAATTCATCAACATAACTATTAACAACTAGGTGCTAGTATGTGTATACTTTAATAAATATGAAGTGATTAACGTTTATGAATGTCTTTCTCCATGAATACAGCTGTTAAAATTACTTATTGAAAGAGAATGTGTTGACTAAAGATCGATTTTACAAGAACAAGTAGCTTGCACAAACTTTATTTTCATTTAACATAAGAAAAGTACAGAAAAATATATGAATGATAACAAAAATAGAGAATTATTTTATTTGTCTATCTAATAA
>CAJNOJ010000336.1:0-103173 GCA_905250025.1 Adineta ricciae | reverse complement strand
ATCAAGACGAATGGAATCACCAGTTGCTTTAGAAAGAAAAGAAAATGCTTTGGAACCATCATTACCTACATATCTTGTACAACAAATATCATATTTAGACACAGATCTATTGAAAATATCATGAACAGCACGAGATCCCCACCACACGACAGCTTTTTGTTGATACGGAAAGATTTTTCCACTGATTAAAGTTTCGAAACAGGATTGTAAACAACAGTGAAAAATAAGTATATTTTATTAGTATAAAAATCTCCGAAGTTCGTATAGATTCTCAAAGGGTTTTCAAATCTTTTTAAGTTTTCGAAAAATGCGGATGGAGTTTGTCTGAAGTAATCAAAAAAGATATACAAATTCTGACAAAGTAAAATTTCGATGATCGAAAGTTTATCAGTACGAAATTACAATGGTCAATAACACATTTGCCCTCCCACGATCTTGGATACGCCACTAGATGTAACGAATTTATTTGAAGAAATTGCCTCTCATTAAAACAAGTTTCTTCTAGAATCTGCACATTTATAGATTAATAACAAACTTTGAAGGTTTGAAAAACAGCTTTTTTCATCTTTATTTGAATTTCTTAGTTTGTAAAATATATACGAAAAGAAAATTAACATTATAATGTAACTTTTAATCATTGGTATAAGATAAAAGAAATATTATCAATGACACCATTATTAGACGTGCCCATCGCACGAATAAACTCAACAAAAACTTGAAAAGAACGAGTACCAACTGGCACAAGTCCAGTTGCTTGTCGAAAAATTAGCGAAGTTATACCATTACGATCTGAAGCTAAAACTGGTCCAATGGTTATACTGTTCCCAATCGTCTGATAAGATCCATCGAAAAACGTTAGTGAGACTTGACCAGTATCATCTTGACTATTCAAACCACCAATCCAAGCCGAAAAATTGTACCAAATTGTTTTATTATCAATTAAAGGATGAAAAAAGCTTGTGAAATTTCTTGTTTGCCACATTGTGGTCGAGGCACTAGCTTGACCATAGAAATGGCAATTACCGCGATCACTGTGAAAAGAAAAATATCAACTCAAACCAATCTCGAAGTTTTTTCTTACGCTGGTCCTGGATCTGTCAAAAATTGAAATGAGTATGTACTATTATAATATTCTTGAGTTACCGTTCCATTACAGTTCCAATCAGTTGGATTTAAAATAACATTATCTGATGTACATAGACCAGTTTCCCCGTCACCATTAACTATCCAATTTCTTTGAAGGACTTGAAAATATCAAATCAAAGATTCTTGCTTTATAAAGAATTAAATTTGTAATACTTACCAGCTGTCAAAGATCTCTCATCGATTGTAGTTATAGTCACAATATTTTCTTCATTTATTATTTGTCCATATTGTCTGATAATATCAGTAAATATTTCACATGAGTCAGTTAATTCATTGAAAACAGCTGTTCGGCAATTAATATTATCTAAACAAGCCATATGACATTTTTCAAAATTTGATACAAAAATAATTGTAATTGGTGAACACTGCGGATCAACACATTGATATCGTGCATTATAAAGAATTGATAATTCGATTGTACGGATATTTTGCAATGGTAATTGACTAGCACATGTAAAGAATGATAATAAGATTAGGAATTTCATAATTCAAATGACAAGAAAATAATTTTCTTGTTCAACCGAACCAATTTTATAAGAAAGAAGTTGTGAAAGGAAAAAGAAAAATCGTTCCTTATATTACAACATAAATCTCAAGAGAACAACTACTTAGAACATTTTAGTAATTTAATGTATTAAAGATAAAATGTCATTCATTTCGACATTATTCGGAAAAGTATTCATCAAAGATCTTCATAACCTTACTATGGATGAAGTTGCTTGATTCAAGTATTTGATAGTTCTTCAACTAAAGTATTGTTCCATTACATTCTCTTCGATTACAAATGTACTGTGAAGATGAAGAAAACAAACTGAGAAACAACAAAACCGTTCATAATGAATACCACTTGTTTGAGCACATACTCGAACTCCTCCGATCAATTTCTGTTGTAAATTTTTCTCTATATAATGAACACATTTGCAAAAAAGTATACACGCGGAAAGGAATAAATCGAAGGTAAAATAGCCAGTGATATTCTTTTTTTAAAGCAATGATATCAAAATTCAATGACAAACAAATTATTACGAAATAATTCGTTTGACATAAAGAAAAGAACGAGCAATAATTCACAACCAATTGATGGGTTGGATGTAACTATATATGTAAAACAAAATGAACAAGGATAATGCAATTAACAAACAATTCATTGATCGTGCTTATAATAATCGATGGATATTTTCGTAAAATTGGTTTAAATTTTCTAGTCGATGTGTTTCATGATCATACGAAATTCTAATAAGAAGTGTATTTCTTATGACCTAGAGTACTTGTCATACATTGTATACATGTAAACGTTCACTTAATGCGACACCTCAATATAACGAACGTCTCTCATAATGAACGCGTTTTAAACGAATCTAATGGTGGTTCTTATAAAGAGTTTTTACTGTATACCAAACATAATGATTCGGGGTACCAGCGTTCCCCGCTCCCTAGAGTTCCATCTCTGGGAATAGAGCGGTTTTTTACACGAAGCAAAACTTTTGACATACGATTGCACACAGTACTAAGCGAAAACGTTGTTCGTCCCCTGTTCAGGGAACGCATGCAAAAAACAATGCTCGGATTACTTAATTATTATAGATTGCGATTTACTTAGCACTTCAAAGAAGGATACCGCGAGTTTTATGATATAAAAGTCCTAAAAAAATATTCATAATCAATAAAACTCATAAAGCAATACCAAAGATCGAGTTCTAAATAAAAAAAATCAATGGATTATATATAAGATCACACACAAACATTCAGTAACCTTTAGTCAATCAGATAGTCAATAATCAATTAAAGTCAAGAAAAATTCATTGAAACCTAGGCGAATTTCACGTGCATGCACAAAAACATCAACTGAATATTGTACCATAAAAATAAATCGATTCAATCTTCTTCCAAATTTTAAATAGTGATCTAAGCACATATACGTAAAGAACGGAGAGAGTTGAATGTGTGTTAAAAAGAATACTTGATGACGTACACGCCTGTTTACATATACAATGTTTTCTTTCTTTTCTGCTCTTCCACAATGGTGGGAAATTGATCAACAATTCGTTATATAAGATTTGCACTTATTTATCATTGCTTGCCTTGTTGAAACTGAGTAGTAGATCTTTTCGTCGCTCACTTTCACGAACATCTTCGATTTCATCTGAACCTTCAATACCAATTACAAGACGAAGAAGACCTCAACAGAGTACGAATTCATGGATTCAAAAATCTTCAAACAATTCACCGAAACTCGGGATTCGTTCATTGAGAAAAATTTAAACCAAGTCGGAGACCGTCAAATGGACTGATAATAATGACAGTAATTCAACCAATTCAGATGACGACTATCAGTGAGAAGAAAGCCAACACCGACGTCTACCAGCTATTAAATTTTCAAAAATAATTAGTGAATATGACGACAACAAATCCGCCAGTCATCATCGAATCTCATTCAATATCTCATTCAAAAACGAATGACGACACCACTAATAGGCAAATAGCAGTTCATTCAAGTGATGCAACTGACATCGAAATGTGAAAGGAATGATTCTGCTTTACAAGCATCGTTCTTTTTTCGGAAAACAAATAGATTAAGTTGCCAAAGAAAACGGCTTGACGCAACGAAAAAAATACACTCCGAGATTTCAGTATTCTCGTATTTCAAACTCCCATCGGTTATCGTATCTTTTGCAGTTTACTCTGACACACAGACTTTTCGACGCACATGTATACTATAAATTAGTTGACATAACTACATGCGTAATTTAATTAACCAAAGTTACACATTCGTCAATAATTCTTTTGATAATGTGATGTGAAGCCTAGTATTCCGATGGTATTTCCAACAACAAAAATCCGAACAAATCCGAAAAGATCTAAGATAAGATATTATCAAAGTACCAAAAAGTAAAATAGAGTTTAAACTCTCAAAAAAACGTGTTTGAAAGCCTTCAAAAATGAGCCATTACTTTATAGAGCATCAAGTAAAGTTCGATTCTATTTCGTCTATTAAGTGGTTTTCAGTATCACAGATCACATGGAAGTTCAACTCGTGTCAAGCTGTGACAAAATAATTCAAGAAGACGTTCAGGAGTTTTGTAGTAGTTTATTTACTAAATATTCACTTTGTTTGCTTTAAAATCTGTTGACTGTTGTTAATGGGACTAGAGAAGTTATTCTTTTGAAATCGAGATCAACTTTCAATCACCACCTTTCCGATAGATCACTTTTTCAGTGAATTCTACTACTTTCATGTATATATAGTAGAATACAAATAGATGTTTTTACTCTCTATTGAGTCTTAGAAATTCTTTACGTCGAGCGCCTCAAATGAAAAACTAATCATAAATTGTATACTACTTAACGGTGTCAAGGTTTCTTTGACTTAATACATGTTAAACTAGTCACACCGAATTTTATTAATTATTTTAGAACATAGAGCCAACTGGTATAATTCGGATCAGTCGAGCAGAAATGGCG
Organism: Adineta ricciae; assembly: GCA_905250025.1. NCBI lineage: Eukaryota > Metazoa > Rotifera > Eurotatoria > Adinetida > Adinetidae > Adineta > Adineta ricciae. The sequence continues at coordinate 98,565 of CAJNOJ010000336.1, read as the reverse complement.
GTAACTTATTTTCCCAATTCCGTAAGCAACTTTTTCTCATGCTTTTAACTCCAAAAATGGCACTGTTGGATAGCGCCAGCTCTCTTCTATAGGATCTGAAGATATCAAGCCGAACTGCTGAATTACAGGAGCATAGCGGCCACCATGATGTCAGCTGTTGAAAACGTCATTTTTTCGAGAAAACTAACTTAGAATAATTCGGATCATCCCAGCTGTTTTAGCTAGATAGAAACTAGCAAACCTTATAGTGTCTTTACAATCCGATAGTGACTACTACTTGTCTTAGAGCAGTTGTTCAGCTCACCGAACTCTATTTTCTCAACAAAAGTGAAATTTTTCAAATTCATCGAAGTGTTCTTAAGAGGTGAGTTCGTTGACATTCATACATTTCTCCCATCGAGTAAACTGTAATTAGCTACAAGGATCAAGTTAAACAATTATTTGTATACGTTGTTCAGCAACACTCAGGCTACGAAATGCTATAGATAGATGAGAATGTTGACGCTTAACACAGAATAACAGTCTTCGCTTATGTGCAACTATCTTGTGGACTTTTGTAATACAGAAATTTAATTGTCTGTGTATATAAATAAAAATGATAGCAATCAACGTCAAAGTCACGCTGCGCAACAGTAAGATAAAAATATGTTCCGGTCGTTGTACAATGTTTTTTGTGATACTAATCTAGGATGATTTGAACATTTCGAACGGCAAAAGCATTAGTCTTTCGAGGACAAAGAAAGTTTGAGCATTTTGAAAGAAAAAGAAAAGAATTGTATAGGACAAAATAAGAAGATGGCAAAGCTTTGAGGTCGATCTTTGTAAACAACATCACGAAATTATGCATCAACTTTCGTACAGAAACAAGTTTCAGCAAAGATCTTGCCATAGATAATTGTAGAGAAGGTAGAGAGATCACATCAACACATCTAGAAAAATTTAAAACATACTTTTGTTGAAAGAGAGCGAGGTAAATCAAACAGCCTTAGATTATTGTCTATATAATACATAATTATAGTAATGTAGCACACGAATCTAAATGTGTGAAATAACATTTTGTTGTAGAACTCATAATATATTTTGCGATGCCTAGTTAAGCATACCGTTTGTTGTCCTCCACTGCCTCTTCGCTGCGCCTCAAGTTGTTCAGTGACGTCGTTTTCTGCCATAATTCTTCCATCGGATCGTTTTAGCATCGTTCGTTTGGTAGACGTAGTCGTTTGTGCTTGTGAAGATGAACCAAAAACTAGTTCAAGTGTATTCTGTGTGACTGTATGTACATCTGGTGGCCTTTTATGTAACACGTCTGTCGAAATAGTATTAGAATATTACTTTTAAGATAGTAATAGAACAATGGTACAACTTATCATCTTCTCCGGAAGAGTTAAAGCCCATAATATCGAATGAAACTTGTTTACGTTTTCTTTTAGATTTTTAAGTACTGCTATTGGGGGACACCGCTGAGTTCTGATTAGATACGTCCAGTCGAAAATCGTCCAGGGATAGACCCGGTTTTGTGTTTGTATTTCAGTCATCAGTATTACCTGCGTCACTTGAGTCAGCACGCGTTGTTTTTTGACGATGATCTCGTTCGTTTCACACGTCCTTTCGACGAAGATGGGTGAGAAGCGTAGCTTTCATATCCGTCCTATCTAACGTTGCGATATCAAGTGCTTCATTTAGAGTAGAAATTGCATTATGCGATGTTACGAAAGAAGGCGGATCATATTTAATCGAATTCGAAGCATCAACTGGTATTTGAGGTAGTAGATATATTGAAAAGAGCCTTTTTAATTATACCTACACTTCCTAAAAGCTTCTTCCTCAAAAATATACTGGTATGACTACATCGATCTGTTTTTTTTGCTCTATTGTGTGTTGTCATTTACATATAACGTTCGCTTCTTTTCTTTTCTTATATTTCTAACAAAGAGCGAGAGAAAATATCACATGTTGCTTATAAGACGAATAGGAAGAAAAAAAATGAATGCAAAATAAATGCTTACCTTGGGATTTTAGCTGTGTTGTAATTACAAATATGCTTAGTAATGTGAATAATATGGATACGAAATTGAATAAATTTCTCGATCAATATAATTTAACTGAATATGTCGAGAAATTCGAACGACTTCCCGGCGGCTTAATGAATTTTACATATCGTTTACAGTTTACCAATGTATTGGAACATACTTCAACAATAAAATTAAATGATAATGATAATTTTCTCGTATTATTTCATAAATTAAAGCCGAAGTCACTCATAGCAAAAGTTACTTATCCATATATAGCTCATTTAGGACCAGAGTTTCCCTATCCGCTTATTCGCCAGATGAACGAAAAAAGAGCTCTTCAATTATTGAATAACAATCTATCACATGAAGCTGACAAAAACATGAATGATCTTTCATCTATTTTCAATCGACATAAAACATTCAAAATTAGTCGTGTATGGATTCATGATGAAGAAAATAATATTTTGATTATTGAAGATCAAGGTCAATTAGAAACTATGAGAGATTGGTTCATCTCGACAAATAATTTATTAAATAAATCAATTATGAATACTATTCATGCATATGGTGTACAGTTGGCTAATTTTGTTATTGATTTGCAAATATCTTCGACAAAGTATGTCAACTATTTGAAACCAATGTTTAATACCGTTGAAACACACAAGGCCGATTTCCTTGAAATACCTGGTATAATAGAGAATATTCGTGCGAATTATGATTTACATCATATTGATGAACTTTGGCCGGTTGTGTCTCAATACTATCAGCAAGAGATATCCGATTTAATTATTGATGGTCGAGTTTTTGCTCATGGAGATATTTGGTCATCGAATATTTTAATCAATGAAAATGATTCGACATTGACACTACTTGATTGGGAATGGGCTGGTATTCGATCACCTGCACATGATCCAGGCACATTTCTTTCTCATTGTCATGTTCAAATGTTAATGAATTCTTCGAATGAGGGTTTGTTATGTTTCCTCAATACATTTACGAATACTTATAGAGAAAATGCTCAACGGCATAAAGTTAGTTGGTACGAAAATGAACAAGAAAAATATTCATTCGCATGGATATTAGGTGTTCTTCATGCGACGAATCTTTTATTCTGGACAACTTTTCTAACTTGTTGTTCGACCGAAGAGAAAATATGTTGTCATCGTCGTTGTCTCGTAACAGCAGCTGTTGAATATGCGGAGAAATGTCAATCAGGTCCAAACAAAACTACTTATGATTCTATGTTAAATGATCAATTATTTGGTAGACTTTTCCATGCTACTTAACCAAAACTTTTCGGCAGAATAACTAAAAATGCAAATGTTCTAAATAGACGTGTTCACAAGAAAAAACGTCATTTCCAAGCTTAGTATATATTGTTTTTCATAAAAGAAATGCTTTAAAGAAATATAGAATAATATTTTTTAAGTGGTTGCTTCCTTCAAAAGTGTATAACAAAGTTATTTTTCGCATGTTTTTCATTATCGACAATTTAATAATCACACACTTCTTATAGAAAGGATCCAAATGTGCTTGTTTACATCAGCTAAGACAAATGAAAAATAAAATATAGAACTTTCTACTACAAAAAAAATTCTCTGATCGAAACATCCGAACGAGCTAGCTCTTCTTTATATATTCTAGGCACGGATATTGTTTCGTTGATTACTATTTGCTTCATCTTATTTTTCAGATCACGGATGTCAATCTATTCAAACAACTCGATGGCCAAATCTAATAATGAACTTGAGTTGTTGACATTTTCAACCGATAACTATGTTCATCTCGATTAAATGAATCACGAATATAAACAGTAAACGATTTTGTATGTCACCGACCAGTGGTGTAGTCAGGATTTTGTAGTATATAATGGACAAAACTTTCTAATTTGAGAAGGATTTGAACTTTGAAGCATAAAAAATACAACAACAGAGACCGAAGTGCTTTTATTTTTATTGATGTAAAAACACATGAAGGAAATTCTAATATGTTCATCATCTAAGCCATTAACTATTTAGAAAATTTAGATAGCTAAAATCGTTTCAGGTATTTTCTGTCGAAAAATTTTAGTTTTCGGTGATTTTTCGATAAAATTAAGTGCTGAAATTCGTCAACAACCTTGTGGCAAGAGACAGATTTCTGATTGTAAGAAGGTTTACTAACAGAATTCTTTATGAGATTAAAAACGAAAAAGCATATGAAAGTTAAAGCAAAGGAACGAATAAAGATATAGAATTAGAGTACTTCCAGTTAATTTGTCTCCTGAATGTATGTATGAAAAGTTCCGACAGCATGTATTCGTCGTTTGCACAATAATCGAAAACCAATGCGCACAAGAAATGGAATAAGAATTCTCAATACTATTGTTAATCCGCTGTACACACCTAAAATGGTTGTACTAATATAGAATATATTGAAATGTTCTATGTAAGAATATGTGCATAATGTTGCAGCACATCGATCATAATAGTTTTCATAGGAACGATTAATGGTCCACTGATCAATAAACAGTCGATCAACCATTTGTTCAACTTTTTCATCAGTTCTATATAAACGATTGGGAGAAAGTATTTGAAATGAAACATTGTAATCAAATGATTTTTGGAAATATGATAAAATGACTTGTAAACATGTTTGATTATAAAAACATTGAAGTGATGATTGCAACACTGTTTGCATGGGATAACAACCCATAAGCAAACCATCAATAATAGAATTGTCAATTGTAACTGGTTGAGAACATGACGACGACGTACCACAACTACATGAGTTATATGTTATAGGATTTGTATAGATCGGAGAAAAGTTAGCTCGTTCTAAAATAGTAAATTTCCAACTGGTTTGATATCCCGACATATAAAAATTTCCATGTATAATCTCATGAGTCATATGCAATGTTCGTTTGAATGATTGCGAAGTGCTTTTTTGAAATATCGTGATGAGTGAATTGATTCGATTTTGGAATGTTTGATTTGGGATTAAATCTCCACTGATAAGTTTATTCGAATAGAATTGTGTTAAACCAGCATTCACCGCTTCTTGCGTTGTCTTGCATAGAGAACCAAGCGACTGAAATTGAGCTGATGCTGTAGCACGAAAATCACGATCATTTATTCTACTACTATCAAATAAATAATCGAACCACTGTTGACTAACAAAATCTGACGAGCAAACTTCATGATAAGTTATATTCAGATTAACAAATGTATTATATGCAATTGAAATTTGACTACATGGACACGTTAAACTATCTGAATATTGTTTTTGCAAGTGTTCATAATGGTCGAAATTTAATAAAGAAATATTCACCATTATCGATCGACTCGTAAACGATGAATATAAAACTAGTAGAAATAAAATAATAATGAAAATTATTGAATAAAATCTTGTCGCTAAGATTTGTTTTCGAATCTTCTCATCATCAGTTGAATGGTCACGAAATAAGTTTAAATGAATAAGTCTCCGTTTAATTGATATCATGTTCACACATATTCGACTCCATATTGATGTAGCTTCAAAAAATGAAAAACAAAACAACATGTAAACGATTAAATTCAATGATGTAAAAACGCAATACCTGTATATTGTCTCCTTTTTTGTTTGACTAAATCGATGATATTTGGAATGAAAATTTTCAAGATAAGAGTTAAGCCCCCATAAACACCAATCAATCTTGCTAAGATGTAGATAAAAGTTGGCGATTGAGAAATTGTGTATGTGCAATACAATGGTTCACATCGATTAAAATACATCTCATAAGAGTACAATTCATTCCATTTTTCTATGAATAGATTCTTAACGATCGTTTCGATTGAGTCATCTGTTTTATATAGACTTGGCAGAGATTTATTTAATACATTTAACTTTGAATATATGGCAGTGGACTTCATTATATACGATTTGATAGTGTCGATACATGTTTGATCATAAAAGCATTCGGTTGTTGATAAAAACAAGGATTCAACTAAATAACAACCCAGCCGAAGACCATTGATAAAATATTGTTGATTTCCAATGCAAAATTGCACTGTTTCATAACATGTTGAATTTGTTGCACAAGTACAATTGCTATGGTTTTTTAAATACAATTGTGGTATGACTGTATCATTAATTAGTTTGCCAGTTAGAAGAAAATTTGTTTTTCTGACAGTAAAAATCTGATTGTTTGATAAGACACTTTGTAGTAAATTCCATTGTTGTCGAAATGAGTTCTGTAGTTGTGTTTGAAATGATTCACTGATTGATATAATCTCATTATTGAATTGATCTTCTTGAATAATGTTAGATGTGATATATTCTGATGCATAAAATTGTGCCAAACTATTCGAAATAGTTTCATTGGCTGACTGACAAAATGTTAATAAAAGTGAAAAATAAAACGACGCTAAATTTGGAAATGATGGATAATAACACGAATCTGATGTATTCCACAGATTATCAGCGTCGTACCATAAATTTGATGCAAAAACACTTGAACATATTTGATGATATGTTTGATTAAATTGAATGAAATCTCCATATTTGACTGATATATGAAAACATGGACATTCAAAGTTGCTATTCGATTGATTTTGTAAACTTTCGAATAGAAGTTTTGTTGGCTTATAAATAAATTTCGTATGCGTTTGTTTCTCTACGGATTGACGAATTGCAAAGGCAAACAAACAAATAGTTGAAATAACGAAATAAAGTTTGGTCGATAATCTTCCATTTTTTTGAACATGTTCATCTGTTGAATAACCGGTGAATATATTCATTTTTATTAGATGCTTGACCATGGAACGACATACCGTATATAATCGAACCAATTTTGACACTAAAATCAAACTCAAACTGGTAAGCTTTATCAAACAATCGTTATACTACGCAAATGGAGAAAAGTATTTCATTATCTCACAGATACCTCCTTCCGTCGGTTCCTTTCAGTTGACTGACTTTTTTTTTGAGAAAAGAACAACAGAGATAATACAGTACCATTTGATGCTTGATGTTCTGTTGATCTCTTTCGCAAGATAAACTTGATAATTATAGGAATAATTAATAGGAGAACAATTCTTAAACCTCCATATAAACTAATAACAGTTGCGAGAATCTGTACAAAACTTTGCTTTTGATCAATTTTATATTGACAAAATAATGGCTGACATGAATCAAAATACTTTGAATATGATTTGTTAATAATCCAATTTTCAAGAAATAAATTATTTGTCAATATTTCAATAGTTTGATTTCGAACGGCATTCGATTGATTTAATATATGAAACGAATCAATTGACACTGAAGTATAGTTGATATACTTTCCAATTCGATTTAAACATACTTGATCATATAGACATTCAATTGTCGAACGCATCAATGATTCAATGGGTTTGCAGCTTACAACTGATCCATCGACAAAAAATGTTGCATTAATCATTGCAGTATTTGCGTTGACATCTGGATCATTAATCCAGTTTGATCCTGGATAGTTATATTGTATCAAATCTCCATAAATACCCTCAGGTAATGCGCACATGGTGACATTATCACAGTAACAATCGAAATTTTTCTGTTGTGATTCGACTTCATAGTAGTAATAATTATCCAAATAAAATGTTGTAGGTCCTGATGGATGAAAGGCATAAACAAAACTTGCATCGATTGCTGAAAGAACACCATTTGATATTGTCGTCTGTCGAATGATTTGTAATAAATTTTGAAATGGTGATGGAGTTGTTTTCTGAACAAGTTGTACAAATGAATCGATTTGAATGTGAAAAGTATCCGTTGGTAGAGCTTCATTTGTTATTAATTCAAATGAATAGTATTCACTTAAATGATCACTGATCGATTGTTGTGCTTGTTGACATAATGTACGAAGAATTTGAAATCTTGCCGATGCATCATGACGGAAATCTAATTGAAAAAAATAACTTGTGTTTTCATAGAATAAATAATCAATCCACTTCTGACTAACAAAGTCAGATGAACATATTTCATGATATTGAGGAATTATCGTTACAAATCGATCGTACGTATTCGAGATTTGTTTACAAGGGCATTGTAAATCAGTCAGGTATTTTAACTGTAATGCTTTATAATCATTTTCTTTTGGTGATTGGATTCTTATGGTGTTTAAATCGGATTGTAACGATATGAATAACGTTAAAATAAGTAGGAGTAGTGGTAGAATAATAATGTAAACTCTAGTCGATATGATTTGATTTTGTTTTGATTGTTCATCTTCCGTTTGTTTTTCAAATAAATTCAATTTCAATAAACGTTCAACGACCCATTGAACGTAGAATTTTGTCATTTTACCAGCTGTATCTATAGGGTAGTAAGATTTCAATCTCTATAGAACCATAGGACACAGACACAATGTATTTTCTCTCCTAAACGTTGACAGCAAAAGTTATATAAAGATTCTCGAAAATATCTTACAAAAAGAATGCCTTTTAAACATTTCTATTATCTCGTTCCAGGTTTTGTTTATATAGGAAAATGATTGTAGATCACGAGCTTTTTGTTTCGTTTTCTTGAAGTATTTCTCTTTTTGTAAATGTTCTACTTTCTTTTTTATTCTCAGCGGAGACTTACATCATCTGCTCTAGCTCATGTATGTCAGGAAAAAAGTTCATTATTGAATAATATTCTATAATAATGATCTTTAAGAAACAACAATATTTCCTCTATAGAAGTGTATGTGCAAATGCCATTGTCATGTTTCTCGTTTAATTGAAAAAACAACACATTAACAAAACACATGTGATGGAAGACCCATCTGACGAGAAGTTATGCGGAAGGAAAAATAATGAGAAAGCGAATGATTTCACTCAAAACTAGTCAAAACAATTTATTTTTGTCTTTTTTTAGTATTAACAGACGAATAACCAGTAAAGCAGTCGTGTCAAACTTGAAAGTTAAATTCAGACATTCTGCTATAACACAATTAGGACACCACTATTCTCTCAACACTAAATAACCATCTCTTAGGGTCTAACAGAATGATTTTCATCTTTTATCGTATCATTTATTGCAAGAAACTATAGATGTATAGGAAAATTTATGAACAAACATTCAAGCGTTGTCAATTCTGTTGTAAAACCGTTTGATCAGTACAATGAAATTAGCCATAAATATCCAAGAAAGAGTGTGCGTATTATTTTTGTTACCTGAGTTTGTTACTCTTATTGCTTCTGAAGTACACTCCATAAATTGGTAATCCACTGCAGCGATAGCTGTACTATTTTGATTGATGACCCAAATCAATGTTCTTGGTTTTATCTGATCCATAAAAGAACCTTCTGGAACATCGATAACATTTTCATAAGTTTTTGCTGGGCAGATGGGACCAGAGCGACTGGTGACAATCGACAATTTCTTAGGATCATCTTTGACTTGAGTAATTGTTAGATCATTAACAAAACAGCAGCACTCTTTTTGAGAACATTTTGAAGTCCATTTGTAATTGCCCAACCAATTTTCTCCAGCAACATAAACGTTCATCGTTAAATAAAATGTTATTAACGAAATGACTAAGAAATATTGACTCATTATCCGTACTAGAAATCAGTAGAAAAGTGAATTCGAAGTTTTGGGATCTTCGTTGATGCAGTATCGAATAAAAATCCTATTGTCATGAAATATACGTAAGTGAGAATATGCGCATTTATAAATCTTTACACTTATCTTTTGCAAACACGTCATTTCACAATCAAAGCGAAATAATAAAAAGACACTGTGGTATACTTTTATCTATCTGGAAAAATATGTTTCAGGGTGACAGTGTGAATCATAGTTAAAGCGTGTGTGAGGGTGTGAGTATAAATATATCTAAATCTATTCGCATCTGTATCTAGATAAGAATTGGAGTGTATTATGAATTTAGCATTCATATTATAAATTGAACTATGCAGCTACCCCAATCAAATATCCATAGCACGAGGTGCAGCGCAAGCGTCTAACACCATTCACACACCGATTGATTATGACACATATCGACTTAGTAACCGATTAACGATGACAGTTCCGTTTTACTCAGCATCAATTAAAAACACGAGTACACAACTACTTTTCACTGTTACTCATTTACCGTGAAACAAAACTTACTGAACGGATCAGTAGTTGTATGCGCCTCGGATGAGGTTCACCGACCATTATAGAGTTTGGTTAGACGGTTGGTCTAATAACAATCGTAGATGGTTTAGGTAAAGAGATTATCGCCCCACATGGAATTATTAGAGTAACAGAAGTTGCTAGTGGTAAGTACTGTCCGATGATAACAGCGATTCGCAATGTTAACAGATCAACTACAAGGTGTCAGTAGTATTACAGATGGATCCATCGACGAATACTCAAAAATCTAATGCCACTCGACCAAACAGAAGCTAATGGACAAAGGCGAGTCATAACTGAACAATATTTTATATTGTTGAATTCTAATCATTCACAACCCGATGCTATACATTCATTTCAAAATCAGGTCTATGTATCATCTCTTGTGGAATTGGCTCCAATCGAAAATACTGCAAATGACTACATTGCACACGGGATACCTATCTGAGAACACAACTACCTGACAATATTGACTTAATTGCATATACTATTTACATCAAAAGTGAAAATACACTTCTGATTCGGCTCGCACATCGATTCGTTACAAATGATCAGTTTAGTTTAGCTCAATCAGTAACCATCGATGTAACACAATTACTTAAGCTTAATTTAATACCGATAAAGGAGATGAGTTTAACGGCTTGTTAACCAATAGAGAACGTACGAAATATGCAGCGACAATTGAAAAATATGATCGAAAGCATCGACAATAGCAACCAGCATGGTGCACTTAACGGTAGTTTTATAACTATTACTCGGATGAATGAGAACGAGAAACAAAAAAAAGTATCCACCAATCTATATGTAAGAAAGAACTAAAAAGTTCTCATTAACGTACTTCAATATGAGAAGGTTAAGGTCTACTGTTCGAAATAATTATATACGATTATTTCGAATTGATTTTCAAAAGATGTTTTCGTGCTTTTCATATATGAGTGTGATTCTATAAAAAGATTCCATTGTGAATATTTTTCTTCTCTTGGTTGAAAGTTCGATGAACAAAGAATATAAACATTAGTATGTTGACTAATTTCTTTTTCTAATCGATCATTTTCTCGTTGTTAACATAAAATCTGTTACGACAAACAGATTTTTTGTATGCACTTCCTCCATGCTTTTGTTTTCTCCATTCTTCATGCAGACATCAATGAGAAGTTTCCATTAGTACCTCTAAATAGGGAGTCCGTAGTTCATCAGCGTATCTGATCTGCAACACTCCGAAACCTATGATTCGTTTCCTAGCGAAAATTAACATTTTCAAACGATCGCAATAAAACTGATAATAGAACAATAATAAGTGTACGAAGAGTTAGAAACATTCATCTGACATATATCTTCCCACATGATATGTATATAGTAAATGTAAGATGCTTTTATATGTAAGTATTCCCATTTCTCTTTAGTGCACACGTTTTGAATAGTCCCGTTAGTGTTTACAATGGTGAGGTTTTGCTATGTTGTTATATTAACGTGGATATTCCTTTCTTTTCTTCATTCACATTCAAAATAAATTATTTCTGACAATATAAACAAACACATACACGAATAATGGATTGATTAATGTTATTTGCACGTGTTATTGAAGATAAAAAGAAGCATATATTTCATACATCAGATAGACGGTGAAGGGCGTCTTTTATAAACATTATATATAAATAATATGCATTATATCGAAAGAAACGAATAACTGAGAATAATAATACATGTAAATAAATTATACGTAGAAAAGTATCGTGTAAATGTTTTAAAAAGACAAACGAAGGATTGTGTTGATCAATATCATAATTCAATATATTTGTGAAATTATTTAAACAATTAAAGATTGAAATATGGTATGACTGATTATGTCTATATCCAAATTCTTGTGAAGTTTTTATCTGATTCCAAAGCTACAGTTGTAATACACAAGACTATTCTAATAAAAGGATTTCAAACATATATTTAGAAAACAGATTGATCTTTTCGATTCATAAAGTCTTTGTTTCTCTTGTAATAGAATCACCATTTGTTTCTCATTCTAGTTGAATATGAAGGTCGAAGCCTTGATCTGGGTGGAACGTTAAAGTTTCGAATTGTAGATGGACGATTTTGAAGTGGTTGAAGAACAATGAGAGCAAATAAAGAAGCTGTATTATAACCGACAATTGTTCCAGTGATAACTAGTATAATACTGAAACCAATATCGATCGAAAGTTGTAATTCAAGACCAAAATCTTCAATAACTATCTTTGGATAAAAAGAGAATCCAATAGTAAGCAAAACTGGTCCCAGACCTAGAAAGAACAATGGTAAATTCCGAACGAAAGGCGGTAAACCCAATATGATAACAATTAATGTCAATAAAAGACCAAGAAAGATTAATGCTATTCCAGCAAAAATAAGTCCTTGAGGTAATTTAAAGTTTATTGATGTTTGTGGTGTATTTGGATTTTTACCATAGAGATGATAAGTAACATCACTAGGAGTAGCATATGTTAATTCATGATTGACTTGTTCTGCCGTTGCTGATACTATTTGAGCTACTTGAGTTTGATTTGCTCCTGTCGCAATGATAAGTGAAGTAATGAAAGTACTATTGCTTAAAACACGGCTTATTTGTGTCTGTAATGGTGATAAACTAGTGGAGATACCAATCCACTTTCTTGTGGCAACACCGACAATTAAAAAAGTCAATGATGCAATGCCAACAATGATTACTAATACTGTATATATTTTTGTAATATTGTTAACTTTTCTCATCACTATTGAATCGAAGTCTTAATATTATATCAAATATCTACTTGCTTCTGCACTAGAAGAGCGTTATTATAGTGTTTATGATTAAATACAGTCGATGATCAGCAAAAAAAATACATCGCCGTCTTATTATTTTGAAAAATACCATTACCTATCTACCTGGATATTTACCAACGTATCTCTATGTGATACTTAGTTACCTGTATGTCTGTATACGAATATTACAGGATGGCCCTGATGTAAGAAAAAAATAGTATTTTTATCGATTACTACTTGATGGATTGTTGTTTAGATCTGGATGAGGGTGAATGTGTAGGCAAGTATTTTCTTCTAATTTCACCCTCACGTTGTGTATCTTCTTTAGAACAAACGAAAGAACGAGAATATTTTCTCTTTGTGAGTCTCATTGAATAAATATTTGAATTCAAATGCCAAACTGAACCAATCGTTGAACATTACGGAGAAAAATGACTATTCTCATATTCATCCACATCACCTTATCAGTCTTATCTTAGATTCAAATGTATTTTAACTAGTGAATTGTTGATATTTGATTATCTTGTCGTTTTTATTCAGTTCTGTGACCTATTTATTGTTTGTCATTGAAAGATCCCCATAATCAATATTGATATTTAACTTGGAAAGCCTGATGAACGCATGGATAGACGTGGATCGATGGCGGAATTTAATTTGAATGTTTTTCAATTTTATTTTTTCGTATCTGGTTTCACAGGTTAATAACTACATTTGAATAGCTATCATAGATCGGAAATAGAAGAGTACTTTGGAGCATAAATCACAAACGTCAAGTCCTAGTCGGTAGTGCAGACAGGAAATGCGACGCAAACGAGTTGTTAACCATCGAAAAACAACTTTTTTTGTATCTACTTCTATAGCAATTCCTATCTATCGGCTATTGCATGAGAGATCGCAAACTTTTACCATCTTCTTCGGATAGTTCACGGTGAATAATCTTTAGAAAAAAAAGGTTTCCGTAGATTTCATCGAACGGATCTTACAAAACTTTTTCTGCAAAGATCTTTCGTAAAATGGTATCTTCAGTCAAACGGTGTCAAATATGATTTTCGCGTAATGGCTTGTGCTAGTTCTTTTAAATGTTATTATGAAAGCAGACAAACATTGAGAAATAAGTGTGCGATTTCGAGTGGATCGTATATTTTTCTGTCTCTGAGGGTGGTGAAAATATTGAATAGGAAAATATATCTTCGTCACCCTTGCCCCTCATCCACACCAGTTAGAAGGGTTTTGATCACTAGTGTTGATTTAGGAAGAAAACGTGACTTTTCGTTATTTATCATACAATGCACTTTATCTTTTTCTTTACCGATGTATTAAATGCAAACGTGTGATGAAAAATAAAACAACTTTTGTGTTATAATAAATTTAGAATGAATGACCCTGCACTTGTCTTCCCTCAATCGTTAAATCCGAAAGTTTATGTTGCATATCGACAACGGTTTTATATTCTGGGTGTTTTCTCGTTTCTAGCATTCAATCAATGTGCATTTTGGTTAACATTTTCTCCAATATCTCCAAGTACTCAAACATATTATGGAATTCCATCGGCAACCGTTGATCTTCTTCTCAACTGGGGTCCAATTATCTTCATTCCATGTCTTCCCTTCGTATATCTTCTGCTAAATCGCAAAAATGGCCTCCGATACACTGTACTTATTATCTCGATCGCCTGCTTTCTTGCCACTTTCCTCCGCATAATTCCCTCATTGGTAACCTCACCATCGAGTCCACATTTTAAATCGATATCTTTACCATTTATTCACGCTGGTCAAATAATCAATGCCGCATGTGGCCCACTCGTCATGGCTCCCGTTTCTCAACTATCATGTCTATGGTTTTCGCCGAACGAACGAACCCGAGCAACAACAATGGCAATCATGGCGAATATATTCGGTGGAACAATTAGTTTTCTAATCAATCCAGGAATTGTTTCTCATCCTTCAAAAGTTCCTCATTTGCTCTATTTTCATCTTGGATTAGCTACTCTTGCTGGACTTCTAGCAATTATTCATTTTCCTTCACAACCTCCAACTCCTCCATCGGCTGCAAGTGAACTTCTGATGAATGAAAACAGTGAAATATCGAGTTTAAAAGCGTATAAAGATGGGTTTATACAATGTATGACAAATCTATCGTTCGTCTTACTTTCAACAGCAGGCGGAGTTCTCAGCGGAACATTTGCTGTATGGACAAGCTTATTTTCAAGTATTCTCGCTCCTGAACATTATTCCGAAANAAAAATTCTTCATAATCACTTGTAATCATTTTTGCATCTTCATTTGAATAAAACTCTGTAAAAAACTGTTCATAATCAATATTTTCCATATTGGTATCATCATTTTTATGAAAATCCGAAAAGAATTGATCATAATCGATATTCTCATCCTCCTTGACATCGATATCATCGCCATGGCCATGGAAAACATCATCGAATCGATCAATTTCACCTTCAATCTAAAATACAAAGGTTTTGACTTCGTGCCAAAAGAAAAATGGGGAATTTTCAATTTACCTTCTTCTTGGGATCAGACATTGGTGATCTGTTCAAGAATGAATTAGAATTGAAGAGAAGTTGTATTCATCTAGAAAGGAAAAGAATTTAGACGAGAAAAATAAAAGGCTTACAATGATATCATTGATTTGACATTATGCCAAGTACACAGAAAAAAAAATCAGCAGAATGAACAACCCTTTAAAGGTTGATCAGAGTGCAACGAATAATATACCCTTTGTTACCATTGAGCAGAATGTGATAAACCGATTGATCTACCCATGAAAACAACAAGAAAAATACGTTGATCAAACTGAAATACTCTTTAACAGAACGTTTATCAAAACGTTGATAGGAGCGAAAAACGCTTTAGGGGTATGTTATCCGTTGCATTCTGATAAACCGTTTTCAAGGGGTTTATATACTTGAAAAACCAATTAACTGATATACAAGTATTCGTTTATCCGCGGGTATGTAAAGTCAAAATACCCTTGTATAATCGTTCCTACTGGTTGTTCACGCCGTTGATCAGTTGTATCAACTGACCAGGGGTTCATCAGGAGGTTGTTCAAGTCGTTGATCAGTTGTATCAATTGGCCAGGGGTTCATCATGAGGTTGTTCAAGCCGTTGATCAGTTGAGTCAGCTAATGTGGATTACAAAGGAAGTCGATGATCGATGCACAGTTAGGATCTAAATGCAAAATAAAGGATTCTATCCTATCTTGTTTTTCTACCGTTTAGTTCCATGTAAACTTGATTTGAAGGAATTTCTTCAAGTACGAACAGTTGAATTGAGTACTTATATCATACTAATTTATCCTTGCATTATGCCTAAAGATATAAGAAGATAATGAAGAGTTTAAAACGTCGTTTACAGGTTAACTTAACTTGTGGTTATCACGACCTTTATCTTTACGGACTGATTAGACGTTATCAAAGAATATTTGTAAGTTTATTTGATGTGTTCTAACTACAATATATAAACAAAACTATATGTTGAATGTTATTTACCTAATGAATTCTACTTGAAGAGAATTTGGATATGCTATAAAATGGTAGATTCTTTGCATTATCATTCACTGATTGACTTGAAATTGTCATGTGCCTAAAATTAAAAATTAAAGAAAAGTATTAGTTGCTATTGCTAATCATACGTTTGTTTGTGATTAAAGTTTGCCACGAGTTGTAGATGATGAATCTAAACATTAGTAAAAAATGAATCACATTCTGAAACTCTTTTGTCTGTTGAGTGTCACTGTTATAAGCCTGATTTAGATTGTTGCTGTTCGGAGTCAGAAACTGAAGCCAATTGTCGATATGCCATAAAGCAGTTGTTTGTTTTTCAATAATATTCACCGTTGAATTTCATGGCTGTATGAAGCTAAATAGATATTTTTAAAGCAAAACTTATAAGGAATACTTGTGAACCTACCTCAAGTTGCACATACGACGAATAAAAATCGAAGCTGTGTATCAACCACAAACAACACAAAACGTTCATGCCATAAACATGTACTAAACAAATTGAAAAATGATAAATTAAAAAGAAAAAGCTGTATGTCAGATTGGTGAACGAATACCGCTGGGGACAATGAGAAACTGATTGAAAGAGGAAATCAGACGAACTACATTAATCGGAGTCGTATATGAGGAGATGAATATGTTCAGGAAAATCATAACTAACCGGAAAAAAAGAACAATAACAAATGAAATGAATAGGGTCGTGTATGCATTGCAAAACATACTTATAATTAAATTAAAACGATGTCCGAATAAAGTAAAGATATTTCAAAGATTTACGCATTGTTTAAAATGAACTGAATCGAAGTTTTTTTTACAGTTTTGAAAATCAGATTGACAAAGAGTATTGCTGTAGAAGTTATGTGTGTTCAACTGAATAGATGGGTGACAATAAAAATAAAAATTGACGTCTTGCTAAAAAATGGATAAGAGGCATTTGAATTTTAACTTCATAAGTAAAGGAAGAAAATGGGAGAGGAATTGATTGAGCATCACTTATTAACAAAGATCTTGCTTGAATAAATAGTTCAGTTTCTCGGAGGGAGAAAAGAAAAAATGAAAAATACAGCAGTTCTACTTTTTGTTTTTTAGATTTGAGAAAGACTATTAAAATGACTATTATTTTTTGTTATACTTAATGAAAAGAAATAGAACTTTATCTAACAAAGCTTCATATCTATATAATCAGCTGCATTTTAGATTAAAGAAAAAGTCATTGATAAAGATGAATATAAACATACAACAATGAGACAATATCTTAAAATTCTTTACTGAGATAAATAAATAAAGCTTGTGGAGAATTTGAATTAACTACTAAGTTAAGTGCCAATAAAAGTCTTAGTTTTCAATGATATTGTTGAAAATAATTGTAAACAGGATTTATGAGCTAATAGAATAAAAATGATAAAGGATGGTAAATCAATAGTCAACGAAATTGTTTTATTATGCGCATTAAAAGTGGAATTTGATACTGAAAACAGAGCTTTTAGGGTATTTAACCTCACATTCAGTAGAAAAATACGCAAATGGTGTTAGTGGAGGAGAATTCTATTTTATTTTGATTTTCTGCATTGAATATGGTACCAAATGAAGAAAGATTCGTAATAAATTTATCATTTTATTCGATTGGTTCAAAAATTCTGTTTTGAATTATTTTCAATATTATCAATTAAATCTAGTTATAATCCAGAAGGCTGAATCAATTTTATTTAGAATTTTTCTTCATTTATTGGCATATTTAATGTATAAAAACAAAATGTAATGAAATTTTGCTCAAGTGACACCATTTTAGCATTTTCATACTCAACATGAGGTTAAATACATCGAAAGCTGTTTTCAGTATTAAATTCAGGTTTTAAACACATATAAAAAAGAATTTCGTTGACTATGCATTCACAATTTAGTATCATGCTTACTCGATTTCTTGGTTTTTGTTTTGGACATGAAGTGAAATTTGAATTTGTAAGAGCATCATATGATGTTAGATCAGTAGATGCAAGTCCATGATCATCTATTTCAGTAGTAGTTAAAAAATGCTACATTTTCATCATCCGAAAGCAATTTCTTTTTTTTTTTTTTTTCGTTGTATAATTTGTTGCTGTGATTAGAGTTTACCTAGTAATGTTTTCCAGTAGAGTTTTTACTTCTAGATGAAACAAGATTGTAAACCGTACGCTGTTAATTGCTCTATAAAATAGAACTTACTCATTAGTATCAGAAGATAAGTGTTCCTTGGAATCATGATTTCTCTTTAATGATTTCGATTCTGTTAATTGATTCCCACAAAAAGAATTGATGTGAAGCAAAAAAGCACTTAGAGAGTTGACGTCGGTTTCTGTTCGTGAATGAAATTGACGTCGTGATTGAGATGAATATTGAGTTGAATGTGTTGTAGGACCAGTTGATAAAGAATTTGATATTGATTGATGTTGCTTTTGTTGTTCACCATTCATATAGATATTTTTTGTCTTGATCAAAATATGAACTGGATTGGTTATATATCTTGTGTCACCATACAAAACTGAGTAAAGACGTCGAATTGCACGACTTTTCTTGTCAAATGAGAAGTACAGCAGCATTATTCGCTGTGAATAAGTTGAAACAATTGAAATGAAACCGACATAAACATGAATATTATCATTAACATAAACGAATGTTAGA
The DNA here is from genome assembly GCA_905250025.1 of Adineta ricciae. Classification (NCBI taxonomy): domain Eukaryota; kingdom Metazoa; phylum Rotifera; class Eurotatoria; order Adinetida; family Adinetidae; genus Adineta; species Adineta ricciae. The sequence goes on along the minus strand of CAJNOJ010000336.1, from coordinate 79,508 downwards.
TAAGGAGTCGATGGTTTCTATACAAATTAGTATTTCTGAAATTTCGCGTGACGAAAAAATGATCAGAATAGTAATAATCGAGTGAAAGAACAAATAAATCATACAAACATTTGGGCTGAATAAAACAACTTCCATTAGAATTGTTTCTATTTACAATTACACTCCATCTCTGCTTTGCTTACATGAAAAACCTAGGTATATTGAATTGATATTCATCAGCTCAAATTAAACTCAAATGTTCTTCTATTGAAACTTTTAATATACATAACTACATGCCCTATCGGGATTGTAGAGAAAATTTATCTTATCACGAAATGCATGCTGGATCGATTCGCGAAACTCTTTGCATAAGCATTTTATCAATTTAATTGCAGATGATTCTATCGTCAAAAAATGCTTCTTCATTTATATTAATCTTTATATTTACCTGTAAACAATAACGATGCTGAATGAGTTTTATCTAAAAGATCAGGTGCATGTCGTCGCACTTCAGAAGACAGATGAAAGTTCATCAAAAGCTTCACTCCTTCAAATATCAATTGAAAAAAATTAATTTCTTAAATACAATAAATCAAAAGGAAACACATTACTTTACGCGCACTTGGTTTGAGTAACTGGGAAAATCTTTTATAATATCTTGAGTCGATCGTTCACTAATTGATTGATGAAGGAAATAAAGAGTTTGTTTGGATAATTTCAATTGACTAGAAGTATCAGCTTGAGATATATGTTGTAGTTTTTCTGGAAAGATTTCTTTCACTTCGAACATACAGTATGTTCTCCAAAACATTTGTGCTGAACGAAACTGACGGTAAGGCGTTTCTAGCAAAAATGTTCACCTTGTGGTGGCTTTTTTGAGAACTCCTTTTTTCTCATATAATAAGGTATAGGAAAATCGTTAGGGAACGATCTGAAATCTTTTTTAAAGCTACACTCTTCACCTGTTGGTTGTTCAAAAAGATATGAAAGGAATACATCAACGTTTTTCTGTAAAACATTAGATTCTTTCTATTGAAAGTTTGGAACTCTAGATCATTCTCTCTCAATCAATATAATAAGAACAACCATGATTCGTCAACTTCATTAATATTCGATTATTTCGAAGATCTTTTGCTTTTTCAAACAGAGTGGCAAGTCTTATCAACCGTACTAAATTCTCTCGGCGATGTCAAACTATTGATTTTCTTCGCATGCGTTGGAAGACATGCGACTTGGTTGTCTGACTGAGTTCAAATGAGACTACAGAGTGGTAAGACATGGACATGTCGAAATGGTCAATGCTCGATCTTGCTGTATGGACTTCCTAAGGTGTCAAATCTTATGTACAAGTAACGTGACTTCAAACAAACAAGATGACGAGAGAAGCCACTGAATATTAAGAGTCCTTGTTTAACTGCTTATAGATATGAATGCGAGCTAAAGCTAATATCTTTGTTGATTCAGGCAGAAAAAATGTCCTTAAATTGTTTACACGTTTGTCAGTAGACGAAAACTATGAGAAAGTCGCCTTTGACAACTTTTAAATTGTTTCCGCTATTTTGTTCATAGTGAACTATATAGAAGCTGCCTTTCTAGATAAAAACTCAGAATTTGAGGTTTTCAATAGAAAGGAGCTAATATTTACACCAAAACCTTTTATGCATTCCTTCTATACATTTCTAAACAATTAAAAGGCGAAGCATTTACCTTTAGCAAGGATTCCATACCGCTTTCTAACAATTTTCCTATAGCTTATTGTATAAAAAAGGAGTTCCAAGAAAACTACCAAGATTTCGAAGTTTCTACTAGAAATGACCCAGTTTTTTAACAAAAATGTGTTATGGAGCTTATCGGATGTTTGAAGTGAAAAAGCTTTCAGCGCAATCCCTACGGGATTAAAATGTGAAACGCGACACCATTGGCATCCCAAACAGTGATGCTATCGGTCACTGTCTGTGATGACTTTTTTACTGGTCGGTCACGGTCTGTGGGGGGGGGGGGGGGGTGGGGGGTTAAAATTTTTACCCTTAAACACTTCAACACTCCTTCGGATCGTGTTTCCCAAAACGTTATTTTCCCTACAGTTACCAGTCAGAATCATTGCTCTTACGCCAAAACATCCAAAACGAAATATATAACTAACCTGACCTGACAGGCCGGGCCGATAGCTCTGATCTACACCAACAATCACAACATATTCTTAAAATTTGATGAAATTTATTTGAATAAATGTAGAAAAAGTAAAAACAATGTTGGCGATATGGCTAATATGATATGCTGAATTAGAGAATAAAATAAAACTAACTAAAGAAAAAAATAGTTTAATGGAAATGTTCTGTTTTGTGTCAATGGCTTAAATATGAACAGATTTTCCTAAAAAGAAAAGGCAAAACATTAAGTTGATATCATTTATAAAGTCTAAGTAAAAGTCTAGAAGCAGGGAGAAATCTTTACTCCTGGCTGCTTCTAAATTTGTGATAATGACAAAAAGAATACTTACTTCATTATAAATACCTTCAAATATCTGCTTTACTAAATGAACATTATTGTCAAACATAAATTACTGCTTAAGAAATAGAAAATACGAATAAATCATCTTCGTAACTCTATTCCCTTTTCTGAGAGAAAGGGTTATACAGCGGTTAAATACTCGGCTCAAAATGCTTAAAGTTTGTCTGCCCAAGCCAATCAGATTGCAGCATTCAATAACTCATAGAAAACTTGATGATGGCCATACGGAAATGATCGGCCTTATGTAATCGGGGTCGAGGATCACGAATCCGCGATTAGCTTTGCAAGAAAACTTTTGGTTTGAGTTTTTTACAACAAAGGGCCACTTTTTTGAGAAAAAAACTTTTCCTCTCGACTGTAGAGAGGGTCATATGAAATCAAATAGTTTGTCTGTCTGTTTGTGTCAGGGTCAAAGGTCAAAAACTAGCGAAAGTGTGGGGTGAGGGTGTGAAGGTCTTCGTCCGGGTGCGAGTAGTTGGTTCGGTGAGTGTAGGTTCCCCAAGTGGTGTAGTGAGTGGGTGAAGGTGAGAAGTGAGGGTCAATGGCCAAAAAACATTTTTTCAAAAGTGCTCGAAACTTGATAAAACATCGTTCGCGAGGGGTGATCAGATTAAATCTCGGTCGGCGAGTGAGGATGGAGAGGGGGGGGGTGTCAAGGGTCAAAGGTGAGAAAAACATTTTCCTCGAAATGTTTGGCATTTAATAGAAGGCTTTTTCGATATAGCCAACGGGCGACTGTAGAACAATTTTATAGCGTCGTGATATGCTTTTAGGCCTCAGCTCGAAATTCACTAACTCAGTAATTTGGCTAACCCCATACAGTATTGGCGACACGACGAAGACTAGTTAGATGGTCTCTTGTCCGAAGAGAGAACCGTATGAGAAAAGCTAGTTTGAATGGTGCCTATTTCTATCATGATTGAAGGTAAAAAATGGCATAAACTTCACGAATAGCGTGCGGAGATAGCTGAGATTGATCGATAATTGTGGTAAATCATAAAATGGATCGATAGCAATCGCGCGATGTAAGGCTGGAAATTATATGTCTAGGATACCTGAATCATGCATTGAATAGCTTAGATGCTTTTGTTGTATAACCTTATCGATACGGTGGGTTGGTAGTCTCTGATGGCATCTAGTAAACGAAAGACAAGCTGCAGTTGAAAGCTTTCTTTGTATAGATTATGTTCAGGCAGTTAAATTGTGTGTGAAGGGTGTGAAAGAAAGGCGCCTACCATTTGACAAAGTGTATATGCTATGAGGAATATCGAGCAGTCGGGAGTGGCGGACCGAAGGGGCGCCGACGGCCGACTGCTAGATGAGTGGGTTGATACATTTTTAAAAAAGTTCTGATGACAAGAGTACAATGGGAAGAAAATCAGTCAAACGTTCAGCGAGCCTGCCCGACGAGCGTTATTTGTTCCATCGACTGTGGTGAGGGTCATATTTGTTATAACCTCATAGTAAAAAACGTTTTATCTTGCCATTAGTTTTACAAAAAAAATAGCTATTTTATTTTCTAAAGTTAATAAATAGGATTTGATGTGTTTTAGCGTTTTCCGGGAAATTGGTTTTTGCCACCTCAGATACAGAGTATCTTTATAGCTTTAGATATCGTGTCCGTATAGTCCGTATAGTCCGTATAGGCCGTATAGTCCGTATAGACATAATAGCCTTTCACCCTCACCCTCACCCTCACCCTAAAACCCTACATCACCCTCCGCGGCACCCTCACTCAGATAAAACCCTGCATCACCCTCCGTGGCACCCTCACGAACTATACGGACTATACAGAAATTCAATTTCCGGGAAATCGTTGTGTATTTTAAATGTATGGAATTTCCCGGCTAACGCTATAACGCATCATATGGTTCAGTTATTGTTTCATAATCGAAATTTATGAATAAAATTCTCCAAAACAACAAATTGCAAGCGTTAATCGGAAATCGATCGTCAACCTTTTTTCAATGAATTTTTTCCTACTTTTTAGACAGACTATTCAAACAAAATTTACTCTTCCTAAATAGATAACACAACTACCAATGTTCTTTCTTTAAAAGACAATGACTTCTATGCTTTCGTTGATATTCTGAAGTTCCAGTTGATATCGTCGACGCAGTCTTTTATTCGGAATTCGAATGTTTTCGAAATATTTAGTTTGCAATGTTCAAAGCCGGATTTCTTATTATTGAGAGAAAGATCATATTTCCAACTTGATGATGGTCAATTTGTCGTAAAAATTGGATTAATGAATAATTTTACCTCTTTACTCGATTTTTTAAAGCAAGAAGAAGAAAAGAAAATAGGAACTAATAATGATGACGCAAATACCGATTTATCATATGGTTTTATTGATAAGAATCCATTGTTAAAAAGCCTAGTTCGTTCGTTCGAGCGATTTGAAAATCATAATGATAATTATGAATATGAGTTTATGCAAATTTTTATTGACACAATAATTAGCAATTTGACAAAGTCGAACAATCATCGTCGATATGGCACTACAATTAAGAATTTCGCATTGTCATTGCATATTATAGGTGGAAAATTAACATATGAATTTATTCGACTGAATTTGCCAGGTTCTTTACCGAACTTAGCCATGTTGAATGCATTAATGTCAAGCTCGGATTCAAAATTTAGTGAAGGAGAGTTCGGATTTGACCAACTTGAAAAGCGTTGTAATAATCTTGGTGTTCAATATGCGTTTGCTTCGGAAGATGCTACTGGTGTGATAGAAAAAATAAAATATGATTCGGTAACAAATATATTCAAAGGGTTTCCTTTACCAGTTGAGCGAGGAGTGCCTATCTAAGGATATTATCAAACTGATTCATTTGATACATTGAAAACATGGTTTGATACAACTAAAAGATCTCCATTACTTAACGTGCATATGATTGAGCCGATCCAAGCTACGAATCAAATCAAAGTACCATACCAAGTCCTATTCTCCTGTCGGCATATGATATTGATAATCCAATTACGGCAAATGACATATTACAACGATGGTGTTATATATTCAATCAATGTCTACAAAAGAACATAAGAATAATCGGATTCTCAACAGGTAGGAAAGAAAATTGTTTTCACTTTTTATGTAATTAATCAACAATAAATTTTTTCTATAGATGCTGATGCCAGGTATTTACGAGCAATGCGTTTTCTCAGTGGTTCTCTTGGAAGTCTTCCTCATTTTCAAGTTCATCAGCATCCGCAAGCTTTTCAAATTGAAATAGAATCATCTTGGCCCTGACTTTATCTACGCCACCTACAGCTATTCCTACTTTTTCAAGATGCAACACATCTGGTTACTAAATGGCGCAATCGTTTGTTATCATCAAGCGCTGCATTGTGGCTTGAAAATAAATCCATATCAATTAATCATTTATATGATATCATAAACAATGAACATTACTCTACATTAGATCATGGCTTGACAAAATTCGATATTAACCCTCAAGATCGCCAAAACTTTAGTTCTTGTTTGAAATTAGCATTTCACGATCTTATTAACATTTTATCTAAAAATAATGATACTCGTGGAACATTGATTTGTCTTCAAATGTTTCGAATGATCATTGTGACTTATGTGGAGAAGCGAATGACTGTTGCTGAACGTGAGTAGGAGTATTTGTTGCATCAACTGATTAACAGCAGAAAGCTTTTTAATAGATACCCTTTGTGAGAAAAAATATTTTATTTCAGGACTTCGATCTGCTTGGACTGTTGTGTTCCTTTGCACAGCATGGTTGACATGGATTAAATGCACATCATTTAATTCATCATACACCACAAGAAACAATAAAAGCAAATATTTTATCACAAGACCAGCATATTTATCGATGGAAATCAACGCACACAATTTGTTATACTTAATTATACTCATTAAGGAGAAAAAGCTACCACCATCTGTACTTCACATTGATATCTTTAGCTTGCAAGCTTGTGAATCACTTTTTAGAAACGCTCGCGCATTAAGTGGTATTTATCCAACTATAGTAAACTTTACAATACATGACTTTTTACGACGTGCTCAAAGATTATCAATATTGAGCGATATCAAACATATGCAGTCAGATACCGACTTAGTTAACAATTTTATTTTTCCAGCTCATCACAAGCATCGAAGTGTTCGTCATGCGGCCGTTATGATAAACCAATATGAAATTGATCAAATAGATATCGAAAAACTTATCACTGGAGCTTATGATAAGGCGATTCAGAAATGGTGAATGTTGGAAGAACAAACGTATTCTTGATTTAAGTCTGTTAAGCGAATATGTGTTCAAGCAATTGAATTCAAGTTAGCCGACAATGATGAAGATGAAGAAAATGAGAAACAAAACTCAATATAGGCGACAAAAACAGACTTCACTGGCATAAGAATTACGGATCAAGTCGAACCTCATATCGAGGGTACTTATTTTAGTGTTATAATTAACGACGAAGTAAAATATCTTCATAAACAAAGCGCATGTTGGCTATTAAGTACTGAGAAGAGCAAGCCTTCAAGTGATCGATTACTTTGAGTGCAGCATGCTAATAAAAAAGAATGAGTCTTTTTCCTTTCATTTTTGCTTTGTCTGACTGCATTATCAAATAGACCTTTTCTTCGCTATAGATGATCTCTAAACAAATAAAAGCGTTGAATACAAAAACTAAATAGTACAGATTTACACCTAAATCAGGACTTAGACCATTGCCTTTTAAAATAACACTCGTCAGAAAGATTCGATAGACAGTATAATCTATATTTTTGTAATATACTTTGAAAAATATGATCAAGATTTTATCGGATTCCACGCGTTTGGAGTCTACTGTTTCCCCCTTGACCAAAAACTAGTTTAAATGTATCCTGTATGACTGTATGTGCATCTGGTGGCCTTTTATGTGGCACATCTGCCGAAATAGTACTAGAATATTACTTTTAAGATAGTAATAGAACAATGGTACAACTACAACTTATCATCTTCTTCGGAAGAGTTAAAGTCCATAATATCGAATGAAATTTGTTTACGTTTTCTTTTAGACTTTTGAGTTCGGATTAGATACGTCCAGCCGAAAATCGTCTAGAGATAGACCCGTTTTTGTGTTTGTATTTCAGTCATCAGGATTGCCTTCGTCACTTGAGTCAGCACGCGTTGTTTTTGACGATGATCTCTTTCGTTTCACACGTCCTTTCGACGAACATGGATGAGAAAAGTAGCTTTCATATCCGTCCTATTTAACGCTGTTATATCAGATACGTCATTTAGAGCAGAAATTGCATTCTGCGATGTTATGAAAGAAGGTGGGTCATATTTAATCGAATTCGAAGCATCAACTGGTACTGGAGGTAGTAGATATATAGAAGAGAGCCTTTTTAATTATACCTACACCTCCTGAAATCTTCTCCCTCAAAAATATAATGGTATGAATACATCGATCTGGTTTTTTTGCTCTTTGTGTGTTGTCGTTTACATATAACGTTCGCTTCTTTTCTTTCCTTATATTTCTAAGAGCGAGCGAAAATATCACATGTTGCTTATAAGAAGAATAGGAAGAAAAAAAAATGAATGCAAAATAAACATTTACTTTGGATTTTCGTTGTGTTGTAATTACAAATATGCTTAGTAATGTGAATAACATGGATACGAAATTGAATAAATTTCTCAATCAATATAATTTAACTGAATACGTCGAGAAATTCGAACGACTTCCCGGTGGCTTAATGAATTTTACGTATCGTTTACATTTTAACAATGTATTGGAACATACTTCAACAATAAAATTAAATGATAATGATAATTTTCTCATATTATTTCATAAATTAAAACCGAAGTCACTCATAGCAAAAGTTACTTATCCATATATAGCTCATTTAGGACCAGAGTTTCCCTATCCGCTTATTCGCCAGATGAACGAAAAAAGAGCTCTTCAGTTATTGAATAACAATCTATCACATGAAGTTGACAAAAACATGAATGATCTTTCATCTATTTTCAATCGACATAAAACATTGAAAATTAGTCGTGTATGGATTCATGATGAAGAAAATAATATTTTGATTATTGAAGATCAAGGTCAATTAGAAACGATGAAAGATTGGTTCATCTCGACAAATAATTTATTAAATAAATCAATTATGGATACTATTCATGCATATGGTGTACAATTGGCTAATTTTGTTATTGATTTGCAAATATCTTCGATAAAGTATGTCAACTATTTGAAACCAATGTTTAATACCGTTGAAGCACACAAGGCCGATTTCCTTGAAATACCCGGTATAATAGAGAATATTCGTGCGAATTATGATTTACATCATATTGATGAACTTTGGCCGGTTGTGTCTCAATACTATCAGCAAGAGATATCCGATTTAATTATTGATGGTCGAGTTTTTGCACATGGAGATATTTGGTCATCGAATATTTTAATCAATGAAAATGATTCGACATTGACATTACTTGATTGGGAATGGGCTGGTATTCGATCACCTGCACATGATCCAGGCACATTTCTTTCTCATTGTCATGTTCAAATGTTAGTGAATCCTTCGAATGAGGGTTTGTTATGTTTCCTCAATACATTTACGGATACTTATAGAGAAAATGCTCAACGGCATAAAGTTAGTTGGTACGAAAATGAACAAGAAAAATATTCATTCGCATGGATATTAGGTGCTCTTCATGCAACGAATCTTTTGTTCTGGACAACTTTTCTAACTTGTTGCTCGACCGAAGAGAAGATATGTTGTCATCGTCGTTGTCTCGTCACAGCAGCTGTTGAATATGCTAGGAAATGTCAATCAGGTCCAAACAAAACTACTTATGATTCTATGTTAAATGATAAACTATTTGGTAGACTTTTCCATGCTATTTAACCAAAAATTTTCGGCAGAATAACTAAAAATGCAAGTGTTTTAGATAGACGAGTTTACAACAAAAAAACATCATTTCAAAGCTCAGTATATATTGTTTTTCATAAAAGAAATGCTTTAGAGAAATATAAAATAATATTTTTTAAATGATTTCTTCCTTCAAAAATGTATAATAAAGTTATTTTTCGCATGTTTTTCATTATCGACAATTTAATTACACACTTCTCTTACAGAAAGAATCCAAATGTGCTTGTTTACGTCAGCTAACGGTAAATAGATATGCATTTGTTCACGTCGATTAAATGAATCACGAATATAAACAGTAAACGATTTTGTAGTATGTAATGGGCACAATTTTCTAATTTCATAAGGATTTGAACTTTTAAGCATAAGAAAATATTGGTTTTCGGTGATTTTTCGATAAAATTAACTGCTGAAATTCGTCAACAACCTTATGGCAAGAGACAGATTTCTGATTGTAAGAAGGTTTACTATAATAGAATTCTTTATGAGATTAAAAACGAAAAAGCATATTCAAATTAAAGCAAAAGAACGAATGAAGATATAGAATTAGAGTACTTCCAGTTAATTTGTCTCCTGAATGTACGTATGAAAAGTTCCGACAGCATGTATTCGCCGTTTGGACAATAGTCGAAAGCCAATATGTATAAGATATGGAACAAGAAGTCTCAATACTATTGTTAAGCCGCTGTACACACCTAAAACAGTTGTAATAACGTAGAATATATTGAAATGTTCTATGTAAGAATATGTGCATAATGTTGCACCACATTGATCATAATAGTTTTCATAGGAACGATTAATAGTCCACTGATCAATAAACAGTCGATCAACCATTTGTTCAACTTTTTCATCAGTTCCATATACACTATTGGGAGAAAGTATTTGAAATGAAACATTGTAATCAAACGATTTTTGGAAATATGATAAAATGACTTGTAAACATGTTTGATTATAAAAACATTGAAGTGATGATTGCAACACTGTTTGCATTGGATAACAACCCATAAGCAAACCCTGAATAGTAGAACTGTCAATTGTAACTGGTTGGGAACATGACGACGACGTACCACAACTACATGACTTATATGTTATAGGATTTGTATAGATCGGAGAAAAGTTAGCTCGTTCTAAAATAGTAAATTTCCAATTGGTTTGATATCCCGACATATAAAAATTTCCATGTATAATCTCATGAGTCATATTCAATGTCTGTTTAAATGATTGCGAAGTGCTCTTTTGAAGTATCGTGATGAGTGAATCGATTCGATTTTGGAATGTTTGATTTGGGATTAAATCTCCACTGATAAGTTTATTCGAATAGAATTGTGTTAAGCCAGCACTCACCGCTTCTTGCGTTGTCTTGCACAGAGAATCAAGCGATTGAAATTGAGCTGATGCTGTAGCACGAAAATCACGATCATTTATTCTACTACTATCAAATAAATAATCGAACCACCGTTGACTAACAAAATCTGACGAACACACTTCATGATAAGTTATATTCAGATTAACAAATATATTATATGCAATTGAAATTCGACTACATGGGCACGTTAAACTATCTGAATATTGTTTTTGCAAGTGTTCATAATGGTCGAAATTTAATAAAGAAATATTCACCGTTATCGATCGGCTCGTAAACGATGAATATAAAACTAGTAGAAATAAAATAATAATGAAAATTATTGAATAGAATCTTGTTGCTAAGATTTGTTTTCGAATCTTCTCATCATCAGTTGAATGGTCACGAAATAAGTTTAAATGAATAAGTCTCCTTTTAATTGATATCATGTTCACACATATTCGACTCCATATGGATGTAGCTTAAAAAAATGAAAAACAAAACACCGTGTGAACGGTTAAATTCAGTGATGTAAAGACGCAATACCTGTATGTTGTCTTCTTTTCTGTTTGACTAAATCGATGATATTTGGAATAGAAATTTTCAGGAAAAGAGTTAAGCCTCCATAAACGCCAATCAATCTTGCTAATACGTAGATAAAAGTTGGCGATTGAGAAATTGTGTATGAACAGTACGATGGTTGACATTGATTAAAATACATCTCATAAGAATACAATTCATTCCATTTTTCTATGAAGAGATTCTTAATGATCGTTTCGATTGATTCATCTGTTTTATATCGACTTGGCAGAGATTTATTTAATACATTTAACTTTGAATATATGGGCGCGGACTTTGTTATATACGACTTGATAGTGTCAATACATGTTTGATCATAAAAACATTCGGTTGTTGATAAAAACAAAGATTCAACTAAATAACAACCCAACCGAAGACCATTAATAAAATATTGTTGATTTCCAATGCAAAATTGCACTGTTTCATAACATATTGAATTTGTTGCACAAGTACAATTGCTATGGTTTTTTAAATACAATTGTGGTATCACTGTATCATTAATTAGTTTACCAGTTAGAAGAAAATTTGTTTTTCTGACAGTAAAAATCTGATTGTTTGATAGGACACTTTGTAATAAACTCCATTGTTGTCGAAACGAGTTCTGTAGTTGTATTTGAAATGATTCACTAATTGATGTAATCTCATTGTTGAATTGATCTTCTTGAATAATGTTAGACGTGATATATTCTGATGCATAAAATTGTGTCAAACTATTCGAAATAGTCTCATTGGCTGACTGACAAAATGTCAATATAAGTGAAAAATAAAACGACGCTAAATTTGGAAATGATGGATAATAACATGAATCTGATGTATTCCACAGATTATCAGCGTCGTACCATAAAGTTGATGCAAAAACACTTGAACATATTTGATGATATGTTTGATTAAATTGAATGAAATCTCCATATTTGACTGATATATGAAGACATGGACATTCAAAGTTGCTGTTTGATTGATTTTGTAAACTCTCGAATTGATGTTTTGTTGGGTTATAAATAAATTTCGTATGCGTTTGTTTCTCTACGGATAGACGAATTGCAAAGACAAACAAACAAATAGTTGAAATAACGAAATAAAGTTTGGTCGAAAGTCTTCCATTTTTTTGAACATGTTCATCTGTTGAATAATCGGTGAATATATTCATTTTTGTTAGATGCTTGACCATGGAACGACATACCGTATGTAATCGAACCAATCTTGACACTAAAAGTAAACTCAAACTGGTAAGCTCTATTATGGAACAATCCTTATACTACGCAGCGAGGGAAAATATTCCATTATCTCACAGACATGTCCTTTTGAGAAAAGAACAATAGAGATGATACAGTACCGTTTGATGCTTGATGTTCTGTTGATCTTCTTCGCATGATAAACTTGATAATTATGGGAATAATTAATGCGAGAGCAACTCTTAAACCTCCATATAAACTAATAACAGTTGTGAGAATCTGTACAAAACTTTGCTTTTGATCAATTTTATATTGACAAAATAATGGTCGACATGAATCAAAATAGTTTGAATATGATTTGTTAATAATCCAATTTTCAAGAAATAAATTACTTGTCAATGTTTCAATAGTTTGATTTCGAACGGCATTCGATTGATTTAGTATATGAAACGAATCAATTGACACTGAAGTATAGTTGATATACTTTCCAATTCGATTTAAACATACTTGATCATATAGACATTCGATTGTCGAACGCATCAAAGATTCAATGGGTTTGCAGCTTACAACTGATCCATCGACAAAAAATGTTGCATTAATTGCTGCAGTATTTGCGTTGACATCTGGATCACCAATCCAGTTTGATCCTGGATAGTTATATTGAATTAAATCTCCGTAAATACCCTCAGGTAATTCACACACGGTGACATTATCACAGTAACAATCGAAATTTTTCTGTTGTGAGTCGACTTCATAGTAATGATAATTATCCAAATAAAATGTTGTAGGTCCTGATGGATGAAAGGCATAAGCAAAACTTGCATCGATTGCTGAAAGAACACCATTTGATATTGTCGACTGTCGAATGATTTGTAATAAATTTTGAAATGGTGATGGAGTTGTTTCCTGAAAAAGTTGTACAAACGAATCCATTTGAATGTGAAAAGTATCCGTTGGTAGAACTTCATTTGTTATTAATTCAAATGAATAGTATTCACTTAAATGATCACTGACCGATTGTTGTGCTTGTTGACATAATGTACGAAGAATTTGAAATCTTGCCGATGCATCATGACGGAAATCTAATTGAAAAAAATAACTTGTGTTTTCATAGAATAAATAATCAATCCACTTCTGACTAACAAAGTCAGATGAACATATTTCATGATATTGAGGAATTATCGTTACAAATCGATCATACGTATTCGAGATTTGTTTACAAGGGCATTGTAAACCAGTCTGGTATTTTAACTGTAATGCTTTATAATCATTTTCTTTTGGTGATTTGATTCGTATGGTGTTTAAATCTGATTGTATCGATATGAATAACGTTAGAATGAGTAGGAGTAGTGGTAGAACAATAATGTAAACTCTGGTCGATATGATCTGATGTCGTTTTGAATGTTCATCTTCCGTTTGTTTTTCAAATAAATTCAATTTCAATAAACGTTCAACGACCCATTGAACATAGAATTTGGCCATTTTACCAACTGTATCTGTAGGGTAGTACGGTTTCAATCTCTATAAAACCGTAGGACATGGACACAATGTATTTTCTTTCCTAAACGTTTACAGCAAAAGTTATATAAAGATTGTTGAAAATATCTTACAAAAAGAACGCCTTTTTAAACATTTCTATTATCTCGTTCCAGGTTTTGTTTATATAGGAAAATAATTGTAGATCACGAGTTTTTTGTTTCGTTTATTTAGAGCATTTCTCTTTTGTAAATGTCCTACTCTCTTTTTTATTCTTTGCGGAGGCTGGCGTCACCTGCTCTGGCTCATATATGTCAGGGGAAAAAGTTCGTTATTGAATAATATTCTATAATAACGATCTTTAAGAAACGACAATATTTCCTCTGTCGAAGTGTATATGCAAATGTCATTGTCATGTTTCTCATTTAATTGAAAAAAAAAACCAAATTAACAAAACACATGTGATGGAAGACCCATCTGACGAGAAGTTGTGCGGAAGGAAAAATAATGAGAAAGCGAATGATTTCACTCAAAACTAGTCAAAACAATTTATTTTTGTCTTTTTTAAGTATCAACAGACGAATGACTAGTAAAAATAGTCGTGTTAGACTTGAAAGTTAAATTCAGACATTCTGCTATAGCCCAATTAGAACAACACTATTCTCTCAACATTAGATAACCATCTCTTAGGGTCTAACAGAATGATTTTCATCCTTTATCGTATCATTTATTTCAAGAAATTATAGATGTATAGGAAAACTTATGAACAAACATTCAAACGTTGTCAATTCTGTTGTAAAACCATTTGATCAGTACAATGAAATGAGCCATAAATATCCAACAAAGAGTGTGCATGTTATTTTTGTTACTTAGGTTTGTTATTCTTATTGCTTCTGAATTACACTCCATAAATTGATAATCGACTGCAGTGATAGCTGTACTATTTTGATTTATGACCCAAATCAATGTTCTTGGTTTTATCTGATCCATAAAAGAACCTTCTGGAACGTCGATAACATTTTCATAAGTTTTTGCTGGGCAGATGGGACCAGCGCGACTAGTGACAATCGACAATCTTTTAGGATCATCTTTGACTTGAGTAATTGTTAGTTCATTAACAAAACAGCAGCATTCATCTTTAGAACATCGTGAAGTCCATTTGTAATTGCCCAACCAATTTTCTCCAGCAACATAAACGTTCATCGTTAAATAAAATATGATTAACGAAATCATTAAGAAATATTGACTCATTTTCTGTACTAGAATTCAGTAAAGAAGTGAATTCGAAGTTTTCGGATCTTCGGTGATGCAATATCGAATAAAAATCCTATTTTCATGAAATATACGCAAGTGAGAATATGCGTATTTATAAATCTTTACTCTTATCTTTTGTAAACATGTCGTTTCACAATCAAAGCTAAATAACAAAAAGAAAACTGCGGTATACTTTTATCTATCTGGAGAAATATGTTTCAGAGCGAGAATGTGAATCGTAGTTAAAGTGATGCTGACGAGGGTGTGAGTATAGCTATATATAAATCTATTTGAATCTGTATCTATATAATATGCAGCTACCCCAATCAAATCTCCATAGCACGAAGTGTTAATTATATACGATTATTTTCAATTGATTTTCAAAAGATGTTTTCATGCTTTTCAAATAAGAGTGTGATTCTGTAAAAAGATTCCATTGTAAATATTCTTCTTCTCCCGGTTAAAAGTTCGATGAACAAGGAATATAAACATTAGTGTTGACTAATTTATTTTTCTAATCGATCACTTTTTCGTTGTTAACATAAAATCTGTTACAACAAATAGGTTTTTTGTATGTATTTCTTCCATGCTTTCGTTTTCTACATTCTTCATGAAGACGCCAATAGGAAGGTTTCATTAGTACCTGTAAATAGGGAGTCGGAAGTTAATCAGATTATCCGATATGCAACATTCCCACACATATGATTCGTTTCCTAGCGAAGTCTTTCTAACGATCGTTGAAAGACAAAGATCTGAAAATAAGGATAGCAAGTAAACCAGAACTTATACTTATCTCCCGTCTAAGAATGAACAAACCAAGCTTATTTTCAATTTCACTTTTTCATTACAATACTATATTAATATAAGACAATGTAATAACATTTTGAAATGATCGCGATAAAACTGATAATAGAACAATAATAAGTCTGCGAAGAGTTAGAAACATTCATCTGACACATATCTTCACACATGATATGTATAGTAAATGTAAGATGCTTCTATATGTAAGTATTCACATCTCTCTCTAATGAACACAGAGTCTGAATAGTCCCGATAATGTTTACAATGGAGATGTTTTACTATGTTGTTATATTAACGTGGATATTCCTTTCTTTTCTTCATTCACATACACGAATAATGGACTGATTAAAATTATTTGCACGTGTTATTGAAGATAAAAACAAGCATATGTCTCATACATCAGATAGACAGTGAAGGGCGTCTTTTATAAACATTATATATAAAAGATATGCATTATATCGAAAGAAAAGAACAACAGAGGATAATAATACATGTAAATAAATTATACGTAGAAAAGTATCGCGTAAATGTTTTAAAAAGACAAACGAAGGATTGTGTTGATCAATATCATAATTCAATATATTTGTGAAATTATTTAAACAAATAAAGATTGAAATATGGTATGACTGATTATGTCTATATTCGAATTCTTCTGAAGTTTTTATCTGATTCCAAAGCTACAGTTGTAATACACAAGACTATTTTAATAAAAGGATTTCAAACATATGTTTAGAAAACAGATTGATCTTTTCGATTCATAAAGTCTTTGCTTCTCTTGTAATAGAATCACCATTTGTTTCTCATTCTAGTTGAATATGAAGGTCGAAGCCTTGATCTGGGTGGAACGTTAAAGTTTCGAATTGTAGATGGACGATTTTGAAGTGGTTGAAGAACAATGAGAGCAAATAAAGAAGCTGTATTATAACCGACAATTGTTCCAGTGATAACTAGTATAATACTGAAACCAATATCGATCGAAAGTTGTAATTCAAGGCCAAAATCTTCAATAACTATCTTTGGATAAAAAGAGAATCCAATAGTAAGCAAAACTGGTCCCAGACCTAGAAAAAACAATGGTAAATTCCGAACGAAAGGCGGTAAACCCAATATGATAACAATTAATGTCAATAAAAGCCCAAGAAAGATTAATGCTATTCCAGCAAAAATAAGTCCTTGAGGTAATTTAAAGTTTATTGATGTTTGTGGTGTATTCGGATTTTTACCATAGAGATGATAAGTAACATCACTAGGAGTAGCATACGTTAATTCATGATTGACTTGTTCTGCCGTTGCTGATACTATTTGAGCTACTTGAGTTTGATTTGCTCCTGTCGCAATGATAAGTGAAGTAATGAAAGTACTATTGCTTAAAACACGGCTGATTTGTGTCTGTAATGGTGATAAACTAGTGGAGATACCAATCCACTTTCTTGTGGCAACACCGACAATTAAAAAAGTCAATGATGCAATACCAACAATGATTACTAATACTGTATATATTTTTGTAATATTGTTAACTTTTCTCATCACTATTGAATCGAAGTCTTAATATTATATCAAATATCTAGTTGCTTCTGCACTAGAAGAGCGTTATTATAGTGTTTATGATTAAATATAGTCGATGATCAACAAAAAAAAAATACATCGCCGCATTGTTATTTTGAAAAATACAATTACCTATCTACCTGGATATCTACGAACGTATCTCTATGTGATACTTAGTTACCTGTATGCCTGTATATGAATATTACAGGATGACCCTGAAGTAAGAAAAAAATAGTATTTTTATCGATTTCTACCTTATGGATTGTTGTTTAGATCTGGACTCTCACGTTGTGTAACTTCTTTAGTACAAACGAAAGAACGAGAATATTTTCTCTTTGTGAGTCTCATTGAATAAATATTCGAATTCAAATGCCAAACTGAACCAATCGTTGAACATTACGGAGAAAAATGACTATTCTCATATTCATCTACATTCCCTTATCGGTCTCATCTTAGATTCAAATGTATTTTAACTAGCAGATTGTTGATATATGATTATCTCGTCGTTTTTATTCAGTTCTGTGACCTATTTATTGTTTGTCATAGACGTGGATCGATGGCGGAATTTAATTTGAATGTTTTTCAATTTTATTTTGTCGTATCTGATCTCACAGGTTAATAATTACATGTGAATAGCTATCATAGATCGGAAATAGAAGAGTACTTTGGAGCATAAATCACAAACGTCAATTCCTAGTCGATAGTGCAGACAGGAAATGCGACGCAAACGAGTTGTTAACCATCGAAAAACAACTTTTTTTGTATCTACTTCTATTGCATGAGAGATCGCAAACTTTTACCATCTTCTTCGGATAGTTCACGATGAATAATCTTTAGAAAAAAAAGGTTTCCGTAGATTTCATCGAACGGATCTTACAAAACTTTTTCTGCAAAGATCTTTCGTAAAATGGTATCTTCCGTCAAACGGTGTCAAATCTGATTTTCGCGTAATGGCTTGTGCTAGTTCTTTTAAATGTTATTATGAAAGCAGACAAACATTGAGAAATAAGTGTGTGATTTCGAGTGGATCGAATGTTTTTCTGTCTTTGAGGGTGGCGAAGGTATCGAATAGGAAAATATATCTTCGTCACCTTTGCCCCTCATCCACACCAGTTAGAAGGTTTTTGATCACTAGTGTTGATTTAGGAAGAAAACGTGACTTTTCGTTATTTATCATACAATGCACTTTATCTTTCTCTTTGCTGATATATAAAAGTGCAGACGTGTGACGAAAAATAAAACAATTTTTGTGTTACAATAAATTTAAAATGAGTGCCTCTGCAGTTGTCTTTCCTCCATCGTTAAATTCGAACGTTTATGTTGCATATCGACAACGTTTTTATATTCTGGGTGTCTTCTCGTTCCTAGCATTCAATCAATGTGCATTTTGGTTAACATTTTCTCCAATATCTCCAAGTACTCAAACATATTATGGAATTCCATCGGCAACTGTTGATCTTCTTCTCAACTGGGGTCCAATTATCTTCATTCCATGTCTTCCCTTCGTATATCTTCTATTAAATCGCAAAAATGGCCTTCGATACACTGTACTTATTCTCTCGATCGCCTGCTTTCTCGCCACGTTCCTCCGCATAATTCCCTCACTGGTAACCTCACCATCGAGTCCACATTTTAAATCGATATCTTTACCATTTATTCACGCTGGTCAAATAATCAATGCCGCATGTGGTCCACTTGTCATGGCTCCTGTTTCTCAACTGTCATGTTTATGGTTTTCGCCGAACGAACGAACCCGAGCAACAACAATGGCAATCATGGCGAATATATTCGGTGGAACAATTAGTTTTCTAATCAATCCGGCAATTGTTTCTCATCCTTCAAAAATTCCTCATTTGCTCTATTTTCATCTTGGGTTAGCTTCTCTTGCTGGACTTCTAGCAATTATTCATTTTCCTTCTCAACCTCCAACTCCTCCATCGGCTGCAGGTGAACTTCTGATGAATGAAAACAGTGAAATATCGAGTTTAAAAGCGTATAAAGATGGGTTTATACAATGTATGACAAATCTATCGTTCGTCTTACTTTCAACAGCGGGTGGAGTTCTCAGCGGAACATTTGCCGTATGGACAAGCTTATTTTCGAGCATTCTCGCTCCTGAACATTATTCCGAAACACAAGCTGGTAATTCGTTTGTATTTTTTGTAGTCCGTATAAGAAAGTATATTTCATCATGTGTAGGTTGGTTTGGCTTTGCTGCATCATTAGCAGGGATTCTTGGTGCTTTATGTCTAAGTGCTCTGGTTGATCGACCTCGTTTTCGACGTTCGTTGAAATTGTTCATGCTTATTTGTTTTATCGGTTGTTTCCTGTCAGTTCTTTGCTTTCAATTCTGTGTTCGGACGGTTTTCTCAGACAAACCACTTGTCAGTTCAGCCTCGATTCTTATTGGATTTTCTCTTTCGTTTGCTGGCTTATTTCAAGGTGCATCATCACCATTAGTTTACGAAAGTGCAGCCGAGATTATGTTTCCACTACCTGAATCCCTTTCTGCATCGATTCTTGTTCAATGGAACAACATCGCCTGTGTTATTTTACTTTTTGTTGCTTCACAAAAATACAAATTAGTTAATCTACTCGTTCTTATTGTTATTGCTGTCGCCATTCTGATGATTTCATTCGCTCGTGTTACATACAAACGGCAAGACGAAGACTCAAGAAAAACGGCGGCGATAGCGGTACAATCATTTGACCTTGATAGTCAGGTTCCTGAATAGTTCGCAGATTCTTCGTGGACGATTTATAAACTATGGAAAAGATAAAACAGAAACAAAAATACAGAAAGTTGAAAGGAGTGGATAGCAGCATTGTTCACTGAAGGATTAACTAAATGAGTCGAAGTATTCAATGGTCTTAATGAAAATGCATTTTGTAAGTTGAACCAAATTGAAACATCACTAAATTCAACAGTTCCATCGGTTCCTCCAACAAAATATCCCAGTTCGAGTGAAT
The DNA here is from genome assembly GCA_905250025.1 of Adineta ricciae. Lineage (NCBI taxonomy): Eukaryota > Metazoa > Rotifera > Eurotatoria > Adinetida > Adinetidae > Adineta > Adineta ricciae. Next base: position 58,990 of record CAJNOJ010000336.1, on the reverse strand, counting down.
CCGATAGTGATGGATAAATATGAGTAGAAATGACTGTTCGATTATTCACATAAACTTCTAAAAGTGAATTATCAAGAAAAATATGCAAAGACAGAAGTTCTTTTTCAACGAAATTTGTTGAAATCTGTCTGGTAAGTAAAAGATGTTTGGCATAAATTGTTTGATCATCAAATTGTTTAATCAACGAAGAAGATGTTCGATTAAGAATCAAATATTCATTTGATGAATTGTAATAAAGTGTTGTATATTCTAAGCCATTTGTTGATCGTCGAAAAACAAAACCAGCGGTGGAATTCAATGAAATATTTATGTTACCTTTTAATTCAAAATTCAATGATGTCACATTCATGTGTAAATAATCGATTCGTTGATGGAATTTTTGAGATTGTTTACGAATGAATTCATTTGTTTTTCTTAAGTTAACAATTTCATCTATTGGTCGAATTCCGAGCGTTTTAAATGTGAATGTTTCATCCTGATTCGATGTTAATGTCCAAGAAGCATTCAGAGATTCATTGATGTGAACAACATTTGAAATCACCTGAATGAAAACTTCTCTGGGTAAAGTTATCTGTCCGTTGTAACCGAACGCTCTCTCTCCATAACTTCGATGACTTTCTCTCACCCACCCATAGAAGATTCTTCGATCATAAACCGGATCATAGAATGAATTAAACGCGTACGCATCACCCCAGTCCATCACTCCGCTCGCAAGAATGTCCATGTCAATTGGTTTTCTTAGATTTCCTTCAATCCAAATCGACCAATGCGTTGATTGATGTAAACTTGTATTNGCCTCAGCGGAACATGTGCTGTATGGACAAGCTTATTTTCAAGTATTCTCGCTCCTGAACATTATTCCGAAACACAAGCTGGTAATTGTTTTTTTTTTTGTAGTTCGTATAATAAAGTATATTTCATCGTGTCTAGGTTGGTTTGGCTTTGCTGCATCATTAGCAGGGATTATTGGTGCTTTATGTCTAAGTGCTCTGGTTGATCGACCTCGTTTTCGACGTTCGTTGAAATCGTTCATGCTTATTTGTTTTATCGGCTGTTTCGTGTCAGTTCTTTGCTTTCAATTCTGTGTTCGGACGGTTTTCTCAGACAAACCACTTATCAGTTCAGCCTCGATTCTTATTGGATTTTCTCTTTCGTTTGCTGGCTTATTTCAAGGTGCATCATCACCATTAGTTTACGAAACTTCAGCCGAGATTATGTTTCCACTACCTGAATCCCTTTCTGCATCGATTCTTGTTCAATGGAACAACATCGCCTGTGTTATTTTACTTTTCGTTGCCTCACAACAATACAAACTAATTAATCTACTCGTTCTTATTGTCATTGCTGTCTCTATTCTGATGGTTTCATTCACTCGTGTTACATACAAACGGCAGGACGAAGACTCAAGAAAAACGGCGGCGATAGTGGTTCAATCAGTTGAACTTGATAGTCGGGTTCCTGAATAATTCGCAGATTTTTCGTGGACGATTTATAAACTATGAAAAAGACAAGAGAGAAACAAAAATACAGAAAGTTGAAAGGAGTGGATAGCAGCATTGTTCACTGTAGGATTAACTAAATGAGTCGAAGTATTCAGTGGTCTTAATGGAAATGCATTTTGTAAGTTGAACCAAATTGAAACATCACTAAATTGAACAGTTCCATCGGTTCCTCCAACAAAATATCCCAGTTCGAGTGAATCCGATAGTGATGGATAAATATGAGTAGAAATGACTGTGCGATTATTCGCATAAACTTCTAAAAGTGAATTATCAAGAAAAATATGCAAAGAAAGAAGTTCTTTTTCAACGAAATTTTTTGAAATCTGTCTGGTAAGTAAAAGATGTTTGGCATAAATTGTTTGATTATCAAATTGTTTAATCAACGAAGAAGATGTTCGATTAAGAATCAAATATTCATTTAATGGATTGTAATAAAGTGTTGTATATTCTAAACTATTTGTTGATCGTCGAAAAACAAAACCAGCGGTGGAATTCAATGAAATATTTATGTTGCCTTTTAATTCAAAACTCAATGATGTCACATTCATTGGTAAATAATCGATTGGTTGATGAAATTCTTGAGATTGTTTACGAATAAATTCATTTGTTTTTCTTAAGTTAACAATTTCATCTATTGGTCGAATTCCGAGCGTTTTAAATGTGAATGTTCCATCCTGATTCGACGTTAATGTCCAAGAAGCATTCAGAGATTCATTGATGTGAACAACATTTGAAATCACCTGAATGAAAACTTCTCTGGGTAAAGTTATTTGTCCGTTGTAACCGAACGCTCTCTCTCCATAACTTCGATGACTTTCTCTCACCCACCCATAGAAGATTCTTCGATCATAAACCGGATCATAGAATGAATTAAACGCGTACGCATCACCCCNATCCTGATTCGATGTTAATGTCCAAGAAGCATTCAGAGATTCATTGATGTGAACAACATTTGAAATCACCTGAATGAAAACTTCTCTGGGTAAAGTTATCTGTCCGTTGTAACCGAACGCTCTCTCTCCATAACTTCGATGACTTTCTCTCACCCACCCATAGAAGATTCTTCGATCATAAACCGGATCATAGAATGAATTAAACGCGTACGCATCACCCCAGTCCATCACTCCGCTCGCAAGAATGTCCATGTCAATTGGTTTTCTTAGATTTCCTTCAATCCAAATCGACCAATGCGTTGATTGATGTAAACTTGTATTTCCTCCTTCGGTTCCAATAGCGGTAAACATATGAATGGTTTCATTATCTCCACCATCCTCAAATTTTTCCCGAAGAGAAAAGCAATTTGCCACTTCGAAATTAAATCCAAATGATCCTGACCACTCTTGATTAAACGTAAAATTACCTGGAACAGATAAGAGTGAACCTAAATATGTCCAATGAGTTAAATTTGTTGATGATGATTGGTACAGCAACAATCTCGGACCAACACCACGAATTCCCGATGAAATCGTCATATAATAGTTCTCTTGATTCGTTCCATAAAGAAACAAATCAATTTCCTTGGATTTTTCAAACTTTGGGTCTCTCCAGCCAGTGACATTCCACCCTGAGGGTGGTGAAACAACAATTGGATTCTTATCATAATGTTCAAATGTTATTCCATCATCGAATGAAACTGCCAACGATTGTGTTTCACTTCCTGTTTGATAAAATCCATTCCAGCTAATCGGTAAGAATTTCACGCTTGTATAAATTACTGTGACAATTCCACTGGTCTCATCACCGGTTGGCGAAACAGGTAGAGCAGAGCCGGTAAAAACACCCATGCGACTTTCATTATTTCCCTGGCCGGGTGTAAATGTCAGATAATCTTCGTTCGTCCAGGCAGTGACATCTTCCCAAAAGATCATATCGGTGGATTTAAGATGACCCCAGGAAATATTACCCCATTGAATGAAACCAGGCTGAACTTGATAAAACAAATGATAGGTGTGCGTTTTGGGATTGTAATAAGGACCACATGGATCGTTCATCCAAGAATTTGGTGATAAAATATGGTAAGTCGGTCGCCATTGGAGAAATAACGAATTGTCTTCTAAAGTTGTTAAATTTAATTTCCAAAGATCTTCGCAGTGAATATTTACGATGTAAAAAAGAAGCGAAAGACATATCGTATCTTTCATTTTCAGCATTCTTTTTCAATTCTCTTCTAGTCGNGTTTTGGGATTGTAATAAGGACCACATGGATCGTTCATCCAAGAATTTGGTGATAAAATATGGTAAGTCGGTCGCCATTGGAGAAATAACGAATTGTCTTCTAAAGTTGTTAAATTTAATTTCCAAAGATCTTCGCAGTGAATATTTACGATGTAAAAAAGAAGCGAAAGACATATCGTATCTTTCATTTTCAGCATTCTTTTTCAATTCTCTTCTAGTCGATATTTATCTTCGTTGCCTCCTTTCTAACTTCAATCCTTTATCAAAGAGCATTGATACAGGTAGAAAGAGATACTTGATGACATTTATCTTGAATAATCTCAGTATTTCAACGAGAAATCTGTCGATAAACTATAGAAAGAAAAAGGTTGAGAACAAAAGTCCTTTGTTTGCCGATTCGATTCTTCCAAGGTCATTCAGTTCACATGAATAGACCACCAAGTGTTAAATTTTATCCTTGTTCCAGCGAATAGTTTCATCTGATTCGTCAGATATACAGTAGATGCCGTGAATCGATTACCGTGAGGGGGAATGAGCAAAGCAACGCTCAATCCTCGTCCTCAAGATTAAATTGTAAAATTAAATAATAAACAATTATTCATTCATTTTGTTGACATAAAAAAGTTAAAACATATCACCTTGCCAAAAAGTAGCTGATCCGTTCGAGTAAGCGAATTTCATTTTTTCAAATATTTCATGGGGAAGTTGAACATTACGTATCATCATATCGTTCTCATATTCTATGTTAATTTTGCCAGCCCATTGTTCGAATTCGTTTAGTGTCATGTGTTGAGGTAAACCGTGTACACGTATATTATTCGTTTGTTGTTTTTGTCGACGTTGAATTTCTTGTACAGCAACACTGAATAGCTTTTGTTCAACATCAACATTTGGTGCTCTCCATTCCGATATGTAGATATTGTCAATGTCTTCTGCTTTTCCAATTACAATATAACCTAATTGATTTTCACGATAAATGTAGATAATATCTTTTTCTAGTTGCCAGTTCCATCCTACGAAATGTTCAAGAAAAGTTGAAGATGATCGATCAAATTGATATTCTCGTGGACTTTTCGTGTAAATATCGAGTAAAAGTTGTTTTTCTCTATGAATAATTTCAGATGTTGCATACCATTGAGTATTATCTATTATTTTGTCAAAATTTTTCCATTCAATTATCATAACAGTTGGTACATTCATTTGTTCCCAACCAAGAACAGAATAATGTTTACATATTCCAGTACCTAATATTGATAAATCGAATTTATTCTCTTTTTCCATCTGTTTAATACCCATACGAAGAAGATTACGTGAAATACCTTGATTTCGATAATCTGGTAAAGTAGCAACATTCGACATACCACCACACAGATATTTCACGTTATTCTCATCGCGAGATTGTAATTGAACACGACGAATATGTATAGCACTGACTAGTTTTCCATTATGCCATGCACCAATTGTATCATCTTCTTCTCTTGTAGGCGATCCTTCATTTGTAAAATCACGCTCAAAACATCCCGGTTTAGCTTCTTCAAATACAGAATACCATAAATTTAAAGCTTGATCGTGTTCATCCTGTTTAATTGAACGGTAAATAATCGATGAATCTTCATTAGTATCGACCATATTTATCAAAATGCACTATAATACATATAGAAAAAGAGTTCTTGCTAATCTTCTTATATAGAATGAATTGATGGATTTTTATGAAAGGTATTTTATAGTCCACCATCCGGCGTTCGGTTTGTATGACGATATGCACTCGACATCCTCTCAAAATACGCTTCATCCTAGAGGTCTACAGTAGTCGAATGACATGATAAAAGATAATTACGCAATGAAAGTTTTGTAGTTGATTAGTAAGCGGTGTGTTACCTCTCGCCGTCACTGTCAAATTCAAATGAAAATAAATCGTCTTGATAGATCAAACATTTCTCATGTTTTATTTGGTAACAGATTATAAACATAATCAACCGTACTTGTTGCTTCAGCTGCAAATAATCAACGATTCTCAACTGGCTCAGACAAACGAAAAAGATCTTCCTAGTGTCGAATAACAAAAAATATAAGAATATAAGCCAACGAGAACATTTTTCATCCAAGGTTGATTCCAAATCAAACAGATCTTTTCATAATAACCGTAATCGATGCGATCCATTGCATCTAATTCCCACTGTGAACGTGACGATGCAGATCGTGTCTTTTTACGTACAAACTTTTAATATTCTTTATATTAATTTTCAAAATCAATAGAAGATTTGCTAGTAATTATATTTGACTAAATTCCAAGGAAACTGCGTTCTCCTTGAGAACACAGAGAACTATTCTCTTGTGGAGTAGAATCTCAGATAGGATTATTGGACCATCTGTTCGATTTCGTCCTTCTAGAACAATTATTTCAACTTCTTTTTTGTTCTAATAGATGTGCTTACTTCTAAACTGGATAATCTCGTGCGAACTATCAAAACTTTCGTTGGAATTGTATCTGATATCCTTTCCGAATGTTCCACCTTAGAAAATATAAGTAAGTAAATAAAAATCTNCATATCCGTAGATTTAAGATGACCCCAGGAAATATTGCCCCATTGAATAAAACCAGGCTGAACTTGGTAGTACAAATGATAAGTTTGTGTTTTGGGATTGTAATAAGGACCACATGGATCGTTCATCCAAGAATTTGGTGATAAAATATGGTAAGTCGGTCGCCATTGGAGAAATAACGAATTGTCTTCTAAAGTTGTTAAATTTAATTTCCAAAGATCTTTGCAGTGAATATTTACAATGTAAAAAAGAAGCGAAAGACATAATGTATCTTTCATTTTCATCATTCTTTTACAATTCTCTTCTATTCGATATTTATCTTCGTTGTCTCCTCTCTAACTGAATCCTTTATCAAAGAGCATTGATACACAGGTAGAAAGAGATACTTGATGATATTTATCTTGAATAATCTCAGTATTTCAACGAGAAATCTGTCGATAAACTCTGGAAAGGAAAAGGTTGAGAACAAAAGTCTTTTGTTTGCCGATTCGATTTTTCCAAGGTCATTCAGTTCAAATGAAGAGGCCATCAAGTGTTAAATTTAATCTTTGTACCAACGAATAGTTTCATCTGGTTCGTCAGATATACAGTAGATGTCGTGAATCGATTACTGTGAGAGGGAATGAGGAAAACAAAACTCGTGTACACCGATACCAACGCGCAATCCTCGCCCTCAAGATTATATTGTAAAATTAAATAACAAACATTCATCCATTTATTTCGTTGACATAAAAAAGTTAAAACATATCACCTTGCCAAAAAGTAGCTGATCCTTTCGAATAAGCGACTTTAATTTTTTCAAATATTTCATGAGGAAGTTGAACATTACGTATCATCATATCGTTTTCATATTCTATGTTAATTTTGCCAGCCCATTGTTCAAATTCGTTTAGTGTCATATGTTGAGGTAAGCCATGTACGCGTATATTATTCGTTTGTTGTTTCTGTCGACGTTGAATTTCTTGTACAGCAACACTGAATAACTTTTGTTCAACTTCAACATTTGGTGCTCTCCATTCCGATATGTAGATATTGTCAATGTCTTCTGCTTTTCCAATTACAATATAACCTAATTGATTGTCACGACAAATGTAGATAATATCTTTTTCTAGTTGCCAGTTCCATCCTACGAAATGTTCAAGAAAAGTTGAAGGTGATCGGTCAAATTGATATTCTCGTGGACTTTTCGTGTAAAGATCGAGTAAAAGTTGTTTTTCTCTGTGAATAATTTCAGATGTTGCATACCAGTGAATATTATCTATTCTTTTATCAAAATTTTTCCATTCAATTGTCATAAGAGTTGGTACATTCATTTGTTCCCAACCAAGAACAGAATAATGTTTACATATTCCAGTACCTAATATTGATAAATCGAATTTATTCTCTTTTTCCATGTGTTTAATACCCATACGAAGAAGATTACGTGAAATACCTTGATTTCGATAATCTGGTAAAGTAGCAACATTCGACATTCCACCACACAAATATTTCACATTATTCTCATCGCGAGATTGTAATTGAACACGACGAATATGTATAGCACTTACTAGTTTTCCATTATGCCATGCACCAATTGTATCATCTTCTTCTCTTGTAGGCGATCCTTCATTTGTAAAATCACGCTCAAAACATCCTGGTTTAGCTTCTTCAAATACAGAATACCATAAATGTAAAGCTTGATCGTGTTCATCATGTTTAATTGAACGGTAAATAATCGATGAATGTTCATTAGTATCGATCATATTTATCAAAATACACTATAATATAGAAAAAGAGTTCTTGGTAATCTTCTTATATAGGTGAATTGATGGATTTTTATGAAAGGTATTTTATGGTCCACCATTCAGCGTTCAGTTTGTATGACGATATGCATTCGACATCCTCTCAAAATATGCTTCATTCTAGAGGTCTACAGTAGTCGAATGACATGATAAAAGATAATTACGCAATGCAAGTTTTGTAATTGATTAGTAAGCGGCATGTTACCTCTCGCTGTCACCGTCAAATTCAAATGAAAATAAATCGTCTCGATAGATCAAACATTTCTCATGTTTTATCTGGTAACAGATTATAAACATAATTAGCCGTATTTGTTGCTTCAGCTGCAAATAATCAACGATTCTCAACTGGCGAAGACACATGAAAAAGATCTTCCTAGTGTTGAATAACAAAAAAATATAAGAATATAAGCCACGAGAACATTTTTCATCCAAGGTTGATTCCAAATCAAACAGATCTTTTCATAATAACCGTAACTGATGCGATCCATTGCATCTAATTCCCATTGTGGACGTGATGGATAAAGTTGAATTTCTTTTAATTTTAATACTCGTCATGGACCTGTTACGAGAACATAATTTTCCATTGGTTATTAACACGTTAATAACATCGTTGGTATAATTAATTTTTGTAGAATTTCATCTAAACGAATATTTTGAAGTTTTCTTGTTAAATGGTCAGATATTGGTTGACAACCTGTATCACAAATGACAGGTTTGTCAACATAGTTTATTGAACTGAGTTGCTTTTGTTCAATAAAGGAAATAGTCGACGATGCAGATCGTGTCTTTTTACGTACAAACTCTTAATATTCTTTATATTAATTTTCAAAATCAATAGAAGATTTGCTAGTTATATTTGACTAAATTCCAAGGAAACTGCGTTCTCCTTGAGAACACAGAGAACTTTTCTCTTATGGAGTAGTATCTCAGATAGGATTATTCGACCATCTGTTCGATTTCGTCCTTCTAGAACAATTATTTCAACTTCTTTTTTGTTCTAATAGATGATGCCTACTTCTAAACTGGATATTCTCGTGCAACTTATCAAAACTTTCGTTGGAGTTGTATCTGATATCCTTTCTGAATATTCCACCTTAGAAAATATAAGTAAGCGAATAAAAATCTGTATTACTATAACTATTTCTACATGCAGTTGGATAAGACCGAAGAATGATATCAATCGTAAGTCTAGCATGTTTTCCAACTGCTATCATCAAAATACAGCGAGAAAAATCCGCTTTTATATATGTATATACTTATTGCTCCTCGCGACGATCTGGTTTTTATCGGAAGAGAAACAAAAAACAAAACGGTAATGTATGCTTTATTGTTTACGTACATAGTTACGTGGTATGAAATTAGATGATTCATTTTAATTTGATTGAGTAGACACACAACATGTCGTTGTAGTTTTTATGCACAAGATCTCTTCAGCAAAGAATATTCTACTTAACCCTTTGTTTCATCGTCCTAGCTTCACGCCGATATTACCAATCTTCTTCTGTACGATTTGTCCATGAGGATCACCAGAAATTTTAGCACAGTAGCAAGCAATCTGTCTTTGATATTAATTTCCTTAGAAAGTACAAAAAAGAAGTTTGTGATTTGTAGATGAACAGAGGTAGATGTAACTTGGGTTTAGTTTTTTGTTGAATCAATATTAACAGTATAACGAATGAAATCTTCAATTAACGCGTAAATTTATGGATGAAGCTGGTTAGGTGCTCACAAATAGATAACAGACTCAAATCGTGTTATCAAATGAACGAACTATGTGAGCATTGTTTCTGTAGATTTAACTGTAACTAAATGTAGGTATATAGTAGAATGTAATCTGATAAAAACGTTTGTGTTTAATCACAAAACTATGTCGCATCGCGCCGAAGATGAATACATATTAACGGGAAAAAACCTTAGGATTTTGTCCGTGCATGATATTATGAATTTACTATCACTTTAGATAGTATATTTCTTTCTGTATTCTTAAGAGAAAGTTCATTTAGTTTGGGATATGAAACACATCCTAGTTCTCTCTTCGTCGAACAAAATTAAACAAAACTCAAGATCTCGTATTTTGAAATTGTTATCGAATAAATGGGAAACATTTTTCTATAAAACTCTTCTTTTTGCACACTAGGTAAAATTCTCCTAGAACGTTGTCATTACTATGTTGGTAAGTGAGGGAAAATGATAACATGCTGGTTCGCTATTATCAACAGAAAAAAAAAACAAATGTAACAATATACTTCTATGAGAGTCGATAAGGATCATTTTAAAAAAGATACGTGGTAACAACAGTATAATGTTTCTTGATATTAAAGATGACACGGTTAGTTTTCAATACTTCATTCTTTTACAACATGAATCGAGTTGCGTCTAGTCTTCAGTAATTACATCCTCACTCTCACCCACTTCGAATGATACTTTAACTTTTAAGTTGTGATTTATAGATAAAAAAAAAGAATCAGATAAATTGTTTATGATGCAATCCTGTGATAAAAAGGTCTTGACGATGTTGAAACTAACGTGAGTGATTATGGTTTACAATCAGTAGAANTTGTCCTCTAATTGGCACTATCCTTGGAGATCGTTTATGATCTACGAAGACTCGTTGTTGCACTGAATGATAATAGAATCTAAAATAAACATTTTCGGTTCTTTTTTTAAAACAATTTCTACAAAAGTTTATACCTATACGACATAATTGTACTTGATCGATGTTTTACAGTAGTACTGTGAAAACAAAAAATGGGTTGGGTTATGAAAAAAATGTAATTTTTTTTCGTTATATATGCTTCCAATTTAATATAAATGAAGAGACAATGAACCGTGTCGGTGATCGTCATGTCTACATAAGAAAGAAAACGAATAAAGCCTATATAATCAGAGCAAATCGATATTCCTGAATTCTAAAGTAATAAATCCTTCAAAAATCTTAAGTAAATTATAAATTATGTCAGATAACATCGGCAAACCCTCTTCATTTTCCAAAAAATTAACGATTCTTTTTTGAAAATCTATAACTCAATCGTACACGTGTCATTTCATATTGAAAGCGCAATACATGCGAGAAAACAATCATGAAAAAATATCAATTAAGGCTGGTCTTGCTGGTGACATAATTAATATGCAAAAACACATGTTATACAATTTTGAAAAAAGTGGGTCCGATTGTATTGTGATGACCGATGAATATAAGCAGTATAGTAGCATCATCGCTATTAATACTCTTTTTGCGTGTAATTGTGAGAACAAAAAACAATCAATAGTTGAAAGGAACAACGAAGTTTATTTCAATAATATGCAGCTAGCATTGTGATCAAATATTTTACACTTTTTTGTATTGAATTCATGATTCACAAAGATCAACGAAAACAAGATTGATGAAATTTGTTATGTTCGATATTTGCAACGAAATGTTTTCTTTTGGTACATCCAATCAGGTGAATCTTTAACACTGTTGTACGCTGCACATAACACTAGTAACGCTCGTCAAGGCAGACTCGGGTAATCCTCGACTGAAGGAGTAAAGATGGAATTGATTCATTATTGACCCTAAAGGTTTTTCTTTGGAAATGTATATTTTTATGAACAAGACACACTCGAAACAAACTACGGCTCTAACGTCCGATTTCTTATTAGCAAATATTGTTCTTCTAGAGTTGGTCATTCGAGAGGAGTCCATGCCGGAAATGAATTACAATATAATTCAAATTTCTATATAATGATATCTATATAATGTATGCCATTATTCCCTTTTCTGAAAGAAAGGGTTATACAGCGTTTAAATGCTGTGTTAAAAAGCTTAAAGTTTGTCTGTCTGTCTGTCTGTCTGTCTGTCCGTCTGTCCGTCTGTCCTATCCAATCAGAAATCAGCATTTCTAAAATCAATGAAATTGATCGATAGTTGCTAGAAAATGATTACCGATAGGGTAATCGAGGTCGGGGAACTTGAATNTATCGCGTTCGGGCGCGTTTATAGAATGTGTCTGGCCGCGGTTCTTAGGTTCTACCGCGTTCAGATGCGTGCATAGGATGCGTCTGACCACGTTTGATAATTCTATCGCGTTCGGACGCGTTCATAGGATGCGTCTAGACGCGGCACTACACTATGTGAAACACCAAACGCGTCCAAACGCGTTTTTTTTGCGTTTCAGAGTTACATGGGTAGCATGCTTTCCAAATGCTGTCATCAAAATACAGCGAGAAAAATTCGTTTTTATATATATGTATATACTTATTGCTCCTCGTGACGATCTGGTTTTTATCGGAAGAGAAACAAAAAGCAAGGCATTAATGTATGCTTTATTGTTTACGTGCACAGTTACGTGGTATGAAATTAGATGATTCGTTTTAATTTGATTGAGTAAACACACAACATGTTGTCATAGTTTTTATGCACAAGATCTCTTCAGTAAAGAATATTCTAATTAAACATTTGTTTCATCGTCCTAGCTTCACGCTGATACTATCAATCTTCTTCTGTACAATTTGCCCATACGGATCATCAGAAATTTTAGCATAACAACAAGCAAACTGTCTTTGATATTAATTTCTGTCAAAAGTACAAAAAAGAAGTTTGTGATTTGGGGATGAACAAAGGCAGATATAGCTTGGGCTTAGTTTTTTGTTGAATCAGTATTAACAATATAAGGAATGAAATGTTCAATTAACGCGTAAATTCATGGATGAAGCTGGTTAGGTGCTCACAAATAGATAACAGACTCAAATCGTGTTATCGAATGAACGAAATAAGTGGAACAACACACGAAATATACGTGAGCATTGTTTCTGTAGATTTAACTGTAACTAAATCTAATTGCATAGTAGAACGTAATCTGGTAAAAACGTTTGTATTTGATCACAAAACTATGCCATATCGCGCTGAAGATGAATGCATATTAACGGGAAAAAACCTTAGGATTTTGCCCGTGAATGATATTATGAATTTACTATCACCTTAGATAGTATATTTCTTTCTATATTCTTAAGAGGAAGTTCGTTTAGTTTGGGATATGAAACACATCCTACGTAGTTCTCTCTTCATCGAACAAAATGAAAACACTCAAGATCTCGTATTTTGAAATTGTTATCGAATAAATGGAAAAAATTTTATATAAAACTCTTCTTTTTGCACACTAGGTAAAATTCTCCTAGAACGTTGTCGTTACTATGTTGGTAAGTGAGGAAAAATGATAACATGCTGGTTCGCTATTATCAACAGGGAAAAAAACAAATGTAACAATATACTTACATGAGAGTCGATAAGGATCATTTAAAAAAAGACAGGTGGTAACAACAGTATAATGTTGCTTGATACTAAAGATGATGCAGTTAGTTTTCAATACTTCATTCTTTTACAACATGAATCGAGTTGCGTCTAGTCTTCAGTAATTACATCCTCACTCTCACCCACTTCGAATGACACTTTTACTTTTAAGTTGTGATTTATAGATAAAAAAAGAATCAGATAAACTGTTTATGATGCAATCCTGTGATAAAAAAGGTCTTGACGATGTTGAAACTAACGTGATTGATTATCGGTTACAATCAGTAGAACAATTGGAAAGAGAGAATGAAATTGGAAAGACTATCTTCACTGAACGAAGTCGTGTAGTAAATTTGGAATCAATTACAGCCGTGCTACTGGATCCTGATCTCGAAGCTGTTCGGCAATTGGAAAAAAAAGTAAAAGATATTATTGATTATGTTGAACTATTTGATAATCCGACAAAATGTGAAGAATATATGCGACAAATCAAATATGAAGGTATTATTTTCATAGTTTCGAGTCTTCTAGTAACATCAATCATTTCCAATATTCATGATTTGCAACAATTACACGCTATTTATGTTTATAATCAATCGAAAACAAAAATCAAAGAAGACTGGATAGAAAAGAATTGTACAAAAGTAAGAAAATATTTTCCACCAAATCCGTCATTTTCCTATTTATTGAATGTCGATAAAAATGCACGAAACAGTAGTGAAATTACATCTATTAAGCAAAGTTTCGAGCGCAACTTATGTTTCCCAGTAACAAAAATAAAACCTCAATAGTATATTTCATTTCTACATAATATATCACAAAATGCATTCTTTGTAGGTTATAGAGCTTTTCTCGCTGCATTATGTGATTATAATAGTTCATGTAAATATGAAATGCATCACTTAACTTTATTTTGTCACTGGAAGAAAAAAATTTCTCGGACAGATTTGTTTCGATTATAACTGTATCATTAGAGTGATTTCTACCAAAACTGAAACAGATGTAGTATTTCTCTATTTACTTCAGCTCGGAGGATTATTTATCGATTCAAATGAACTAATTCAATATTTAATACTCAATCGCAGTCGTTTAGTAAAAACCCTGGCTGATGATACAGAATTCTTATTCAAAAAACCAGAAATTGAGCGTACAGTGATCGGAAAAGCGTTTCAATATGGCTTACATCCTTTTGTGCGTCTTTTATTAGATCATCCTATTAATCGTAATCGAGGAAAAGAAAAATTGATTAACTATGTGAAAAGTTATTACAAAGACAATGCCTCGGAAATGAAAAAGATTTTGGATTTCGAAGAAAAATACATACCAAATGATGTTATACTCTGGTACACGAAAGATAGTTTTATTTTTCGTATCCTTAACAAAGCATTACGTTTACAAAATTATGAAATAATCTTCCTATTCCGTTTTTTCATTATTGATCTATGGAACCAAATTGAATGTGAAAATTGGAAATATTTTCAAGTTCATAGTGATTTTCCTATTGTTTGCTACCGAGGTCAAATGATGACCAAAAGCGAAATTGAGAACTTGAAAAAATTGAATTTAGTGACTCTCAACACATTTTTATCAACTTCTCGTAACCGTGAGGTTGCTCTTATGTTCACCGATCAAAATCAGACTTCTACAAAGAACATTTTACAATCGGTTTTGTTTGTAATTAGCATTGAAAATTGGACTAAAGACTGCAAATATCCATTGTTCGCCGATATAACTTCTCTCAGTAGTTTTAGAGAAGAAGAAGAAACTCTCTTTATGGCTGGCGCAGAGTTTGACATAACGTCTGTTGAATTCAATCAAACAAAATTACTATGGATTATCAATTTAAAACTCAGACAAACACCAACATGGAGTTTCTTCGAAGAAAAGGAGAGTCATCACGCGTCTATTTTAGAATGTGGACTTTCATTGTTTGAATACAATAATCACAATAGCAGTTCTCAAGTCGAACAATATTTTACTGCAGTATTGAACGAATTTTCCTTTTCTGATCGTTATGTTTTCGCATGTTACACTGGATTGGGTTTAATAGCTTTGTTTTCAAAGAATTATGACTTAGCACTGGAATATTTTCACAAATGTTTAGATATTTCTAAAAATAATTTCGAAGAAAACTTCAATTTAATGTCTCTTGTTCTCTGTTTTATCGGAAATGTATATCGAGAACGTAATGATTACAATGTAGCATTGGATTGGTATGAAAAAGCATTGAAATCAAAATTTTACTGTTATCTCAAATATTCTCTACCTGTACCATATTTATTCAACGATTATCCGTTGTTCAATATTGCATTTGTCTATAAATTGAAAGGTGACGTTCATCAAGCATGGAAAACTTACGAAAACTTCATTGAAAATTCTTCCAATATTGATGATTTTGACGAAGAAATAACATATTCAAGAATATGTACCGTATTTACAGACAATACTAATTTTGATACGAACATGGAACAAAGCAAAATGTTTATAAATATTAGTTTTGACTATATGATTAAACATAATAGTAATGCAGTATTTACGGCATATAAACTATTAGCAATTGAATATTTTAATAATAAATGCTATCAATTATCATTGGAATTATTTAATTTACAACGTATTTTGCTATTAAATTATGGATCGAGTGAATACGGACAAAGTGCTTTAAACTATCAATGGACTGCAAAAGTATACTTGAGAATAGGTCATATTGACATGGGTATTCAATCGTACAAAGAAGCATTGGAACGCATTGTCGTTTATTTTTCTATATATGCTGAATTTACTGATATTCTCACTTATAGAGATTATGAAGAAACCTTAAGTTTTTTCTTAAATGACAAAGCTAACAATCTGAATAATGTTGAAATCGAATCTGTTTATGAAAATATCCAAAGACGTTATATTCTTAAATCATCTGAATTACGATTTATTAAAAACTTAGTAAGTGTTTATTCTCAATAATTCAAGCTCACTTATTTGCAATCAGTAATAAACAACTAACGCTCATCGCGGTAAACTCGCTGAGCCTTCAACCGAATAACTAGTATTTAAAATGTTGAGGATGTGGGTGTGTGAGAATAGGTTATTTGCACACCGAAATTACCCTCATGTATATACCCTATATGCTCATTATCTATGAAAATTATCACAGACGATTCAGATTCTCGGAATAATGAAATACAGAACAATTGCTGTCACGTTTTGATAAGAAATGAATATTTTGAGGATGGCGGTGAGAGATAACAGACACCCAATACCCTCACCCTCAAGTTCGGCTACAGTTGTTTGTTCGAAATTACCTGAAAAGTGTATCAGATGAAATAAAAATGAAAGCTAGAGACAGCGTGGGTTTCAATGGTGGTTGGCCAATTTATTAACATTTATTAAAACCTTTTCCTTTGAAAAAACCGTTTTCATTAATAATGCTAATGGTTGCGCGAAAAGATTATGTAAAGTATTCGATTCTTGTAGGCATTGATCCTTGTCGTGCCCATACACGTATTTTAGTGCCACCTTGAAACATCAAACTAGTATTATTTCTTTCATAGAGTGCATCATCTGTGGAATCAAATAAAATAACTTTTACACGTCCATCAACCGTACGAAAAGTTTTACGACAATAAAACCGATTGTTTTGTTTGACTTGTGCAGTTTGTATGAGTTGATAACCAGGATAATGAATATCCAACCATCGTTCTATTTTTCTATATATAATTACGCAATCTTGTCCTCTAATTGGCACTATCCTTGGAGATCGTTTATGATCTACGAAGACTCGTTGTTGCACTGAATGATAAAAGGATCTAAAATAAACATTTTCGATTCTTCTTTTAAAACAATTTTTACAAAAGTTTATACCTATACGACATAATTATACTTGATCGATGTTTTACAGTAGTACTGTTAAAACAAAAAACAGGTCGGGCTATGAAAAAAATGTAATTTTTTTGCGCTATATATGCTTCCAATTTAATATAAATGAAGAGATAATGAACCGTGTCGGTGATCATAATGTCTGCATAAGAAAGAAAACGAATAAAGCCTATATAATCAGAGCAAATCGATATTTCTGAATTCTAAAATAATAAATCCTTCAAAAATCTTAAGTAAATTATAAATTATTTCAGATAACATCGGCAAATCCTCTTCATTTTCCAAAAAATTAACGATTCTTTTTTGAAAATCTATAACTTAATCATGCACATGTCATTTCATATTGAAAGCGCAACACATGCGAGAAAGCAATCATGAAAAAATATCAATTAAGGTTGGTCTTGCTGGTGACATAATTAATATGCAAAAACACATGTTATACAATTTTGAAAAAAGTGAGTCCGATTGTATTGTGATGACCGATGAAGATAAGCAGTATAGTAGCATCATCGCTATTAATACTCTTTTTGCGTGTAATTGTGAGAACAAAAAACAATCAATAGTTGAAAGGAACAACGAAGTTTATTTCAATCATATGCAGCTAGTACTGTGATCAAATATTTTACACTTTTTTGTATTGAATTCATGATTCACAAATATCAACGAAAACAAGATTGATGAAATTTGTTATGTTCGATATTTGCAACGAAATATTTTCTTTTGGTACATCCAATCAGGTGGATCTTTAACACTGTTGTACGCTGCACATAACACTAGTAACGCTCGTCAAGGCAGACTCGCGTAATCCTCGACTGAAGGAGTAAAGATGGAATTGATTCATTATTGATCCTAAAGGTTTTTCTTTGGAAATGTATATTTTTATGAACAAGACACACTCGAAACAAACTACGGCTCTAACGTCCGATCTCTTATTAGCAAATATTTTTCTTCTGGAGTTGGTCATTCGAGAGGATTCCATGCCGGAAATGAATTACAATATAATTCAAATTTCTATATAATGATATCTATATAATGTATGCCATTATTTCTACCAGAGTCTACTAGGGTTTGCAAGAGCTCACTAAGGTCTGTCACGAACCCATGTCCCAAAGAGTCACTTGTTAGCTTAAAAGATCATTACCCACATCCTCAAGATTATATTCAGTTGAAAAGTTTGATATTAACTAACAGTTGTCGAATTTAGTCAGATCTATTTTTGCATCTTTGAATATTTCTCTGAATCTGTTCAGCGAGTCTATTTTCTCCTGCTTTTTCGGCGAGCGTTAAAGCTTCTTCGTAAAAATCGATCGCTCGTTGATATTCGCCTTGCCCGGCATAGGCTTGTCCCAAATTATACAGGGAATCTGGAAGCCTATCGCTGCCACTTCTGCGTCGAATAAATACGCATGCTGTTAAGTGTTGGATGGCTGCTTGCCATTCTCTGTGTCGAAGATACAGTAAGCCTACGGATCTGTAACTACTACCGAGAATACCATGTGTAGGCGGTACGGAATTCTTGTAAATTGAAAGGGCTTGTTTGTGCATCTCCAACGCTAGGGAACGATTTTTTAGTGCTTCTCCCGATACGTTCTCTGTCTCAGAATAATCACTGAGCGCCTCGTAATAGGAACCGAATGATGAAAACGTCATAGCTATGAAAGGATGCTGAGCAGGTAAGCATTCTCGTCGAATAGTCAATGCGTTTGTCAGATATTGTAAAGCGAGATCAAAATTTCCAGTATATGTAGCAACGAGGCCGAGACAGTTATATGACATAGCAGTATCGCTATGGTTGTAACCCAAACTTCTCTCTCGAATTTTCAATGCTCGTTGATGAAAATTGAGCGCTTTTTCCATATGCCTCATGTTCATCAGCAACCATCCAAAATCACTATAAGTTATTGCCAAATCCTTTTCACCGCTAGGCCCTTGCATCAACCTTAAATCAAGAGCAGTTTGATAATGTCGGACTGCTTCTTGATATCGATGGGACTCTCGATATGCATAAGCTAAATCATTATGAATGGTTGCTAGAGCAACGTCATTGAGCTTCAATGGCTTGGGCACTTTTGATAAGACTTGATGATAATAAGCAATCGAACTGTCGAAACATGACATGAAAGCGAGAAACTTTCCGTATGTGGAATAATTCATTCCCTCTACAGAGGCGATTTGTTTTTGTGTATAATCATATAATGCTTGATGCTAATATCGAAAGAAGTTTTCAAACGTAAGTCAAATATGTGAAGTTATTTCAACCTTACCTGTGGATCAATACTGGCTCGACACATCGTCAACTCGAAGCAATAGGAATCCGGCGACGATCGTTCAATTTTATCAATACGAAATATCGTACCCATGCTTAAGAGAATTTCAGCTTCTTTGTTAAAAGCACTGAAGTTTTTAATATCTGCAAATGGTTTTTGTGTTTCTCGAGCGATATCCTTATTGAGCAGCATTTTCCACAGAACGCTCACCGTTGTCTTTCGTTGGTCTTTACTCTTTGCTGTGAGAAAAGAGCGTGTCACTGCTTTATCGACTGTCGTTGAAACGAAACTATTCATGAAAATAAGACCATGAAGATTATGACACAATTTTTCGGCTTCAGCTATGGTCATGCGTTGACCACGATAAACTGTTAAGTCTGGTTCCGCTGGATCAGAAGATTGAAATTCGCTTGTCAATTGTTCATGTAAATCAGCAATAAACAATCGAAACTTATAAATATTGTCAATATTTTCAGATCTCAATGCTTGATTTAAAGATTTGTAGAGAAACGTATTTCGAGTATACCAATAAAATGCTTGCTCTGGTGTGTAATCTCGACGAAATTGATCGATTAGGTTCGTCTCATTACGGCTAGTACCACATGCTTGACTCCATGCTTCAAGCAGTTCTTCCTTGGCTGTTGGTAGTTGAGGCATCGTAATGAGAATTTCACTTAAGACTTGAAACCATACAAAAGCAACTTTTTCTTCGGTTAGATCGCGCGTTGTTTTATTTAGTTCATCTGCAGTAAAGATGTTGATTCCTGTATTCGTTTCTTGTTCATTGGGTACAATGCGACTCAGAAATGTGGCCGCCGGTAGTTCCTGAGGCAACACGAATAAAAGAACTATAGCATCATATTAATAGTATAAACACTTACACATGTCTGATCTTGTGCATCTTTTAAATCGCCAGCAATTCGTGTAAGAAGATCATCTTCTCGGTTCAGTACTCGATAGATGCCGATTTTAGAGTATTTTTCAGCCCATGCAACATGTTTGCTAATATTAAAACAATAGACATACGCAGCATATACTTGAGGTAAACCATTAAGAACATGTGCTAGATTTTGTCCGAACGAACCTGAGACAATCAACAGTACATCAGCAAATGATTTATCAGGGGAGCTGATATGATCAATACATGATTCTAAATCGGAGAATACAGCCAGCTCGGGTCCAAGCGCACGCAGACGTGCCTGTGTCGCCACGCTTGCATTTGCATCGATCCACGCAATCACTTCAATATGCGGCATTTACTATGCACCGCTCGTCGGCGTCAAATTCAAATCTACAACGTAAGCTGTATTGATGGATGCTTATAGTGAGCTTCGTATGTTTGTGTCGTTACTTTGTACAGAACGAAAAAAAGATGAATTTTTCAGATCGCAATTTTGTATTTCTTTTACATTTCATCGCCTCGATTATTGTCGTTGACCGCCAAAAACACAGACAAACATACTTCAAGAAAGTAAACACGATACGACTTTGATGAAAACTGCGGAGACAAATGAAAGAACAGTTTTTGTCTCTCGTCGAGCTGCAAATATCATTTGAATTGTTTCGGTAACAAATAAACATGAATTCACAACCTATCGTTCATCGCTTCTGCGCTTTACACCGATATTCGTTTTTTGAGATTATTTTCTTTCACACTTTGAACTTTCGACATTTTACCACATATAATCACATTCAGCATTCGAACAGAAAAACGATTTTTTCGATTATTTTACGGCTGACAAAGCTAAGTGTTACTTCATCGAGACCGAGAAAACAACATTTTCTCTTGTTCTCTCTGCCGCATATGAAAACAAACAAATGGAGTACACGCTGGTTTTTTCCCATCTTGAAGAGCAAATGGGTACAGCGCAAATCAGAAAATAATATTACTTTGGCGGCATCAACAGTCGATTCATTGAGACTAAAAGGTGTTAGTCGAAAGATAAAAGCTGAGGATCTTGTCAATGAAGTCCTCTATGAAATATACGAATATCTCGATTATTTTCAAAATTGTGAAATTTTTGTAAATCTTAATCGACGTTTTCCAAATCTATTTATTCAGCCAACATATTCCATTAAAGTCAATTTTATATCATTACGTAAATCAACTTTCGAATCTCATTACGAAAATCTAATTCTTCCATATTGCAACCAGGGTTGCCATTCTTTCCGCTCTTCCGCTTTTTTATACAACGTTTGGATTAAATGATCGAGAGTCTAAAATACAATATAATGTCTTTACCATAAAAATGTTATTGGTAGTTTACATTCCCTATCATTGTCATCACAATTTTCATTCGATTTTGACATCTAGTGACACATAAGAACTAAAGTTTCACTCCTTATGAGGGCTATCATTTTAGTTATTATTNTTGAATAGCAAATTTGAGATGAATGGCAGCCACAATGATTCCAATAGGAATGACAATGAAATGGAATTTTCGTGAATAGAAACCAATGACTTTTTGAAGCCAAATGGGACGTCCCAAGGATGATAAATTTTCATTCGATGATTCAATCATCTGAAATAAATGTTCACTAGTAGCAAGTACAAGGAAATTCTTTCAAATGAACACGCTTCTCAAGTTACTTTTAAAATGCTCTAGAAAAACAGAAATATTTCTTCTAAGAACGTACTTTTTTCCATTAGAACGTTCTTTCCCTGATCCTAACGTACTTTTTTCTTGTTTTTCTCTTCTATGGAATTACAAAAAGAAAGTTCTGGTGCGTACTTTCCTCGAAAGAAACACATCTCTGACAGAACAAACATCAAAAACTCTTTTTCTTCCTTTCGATGCTTAACCTACGTGCATGTCTTTGCAGGTTATGATGAACTTCATAATATAATCTACATTTTAAGACACTTCGTATTTTATGAAATCTAAAGATAACTGAGCACATGAACCCACGAAACATATATGAAAAAATATGATAAATAGATGGAATATTGTTCACAAAATGATCAAATAAGTTTTGAGATCATTTCCAGTGATAAAAATGGCTATGAGACGAATGATTAAATCTGTACAACATTTTCTACCATATTTTTTCGAATAAAAATCCAATTAGCATCAATCGAAATAGCAATAAATCATGCTGGTGTTTTCGAACACAATCAATAGTTTATCCAAATGACTGTTCGTTTAGAATTTATTGTTGAGTAGTTGTGAAAAGCTTTCCAAGATCTGCTTGGGAAAGAACCGTCTATGAAAACAAAGTTAAGAATATGAGCAAAAAACTTTATTAGCTGACAGACCGAAAGAACAGCGGACTTTCTTTTCCCCCATTTCCGTTGTAGTTACCATTGAAACTCAGTATGGATGTATTGATGAGAGTGTACTGTACTTAAGTCATTCTCGTACCACATTTAGTATTCGTGTGAATAGTCGAACGGCTGCCAAAGACAGAGATGGAGTTGAAATTGTTTTTCTACTTGAAAGAGACAAGAAGAAAAATTCTTTAGTATATGCGAGAAAGATATTGCAAAGATTTTTGAAAATGTGTAAAACGAATAATTGAATCAAAAAGATGTATTTGATTTGGTCAACTGATGCTCAAAATTGGCCAATTCATAAAGCAAAAGAAATTTACGAAATATGAATGAAAGAAACAACAAACGATCGAGTTAAGCATGTGTAGATGTGAAGATTATGATGAAGCATTTGAATTTGACAAGAGATCTATTCAAATAAATCAAGCGATTCCTCTAAAGAGGAATGCCAATTTGGCAAATTTTTTTAGTACTGTCAATTCGAGTTTTTTTCAGAATTTATTCGTTGAGATATGCGTTCGAACTCTGAAGTGCCACCCAGAGATTTCAACCAGAGTATGTGCAAAGTGAAGGTTTATATTCTTCATACATGTGATTTATTTCACTGGAATCTTGCAAGAACTCCTTTCGGTCTTTAGGGTTGAAAACATGGTAGAGATACATTGTAATTTATTGCATTCTTTTGCTGTTTGTATTTTTCGCTTAACACGAAAAACTCAAGTGTTCTGCAGATAACTGCTTTACAGGAGAGACAAAACGAGCAACAGTGTGCTCGTTATCTAAATTTTTCTTTTTGAAGAACATGATAAAGTAAAGCATGCCTAATTCTTTTTGTATTCTATTCCCCATTTACAAGTAGGAAAAAAGTCGTGTCTTGCAAGTTGAGTCGTACACATATTCTTTCAAGTAACATGCTCTATCATAAGCGGAATCCTTGAGAAAATATTCGATCAGAGTGTGACCATTAGCAGTTATTTAAACTACCCATATTCAGATCAGGATTTTAACGCATGTGTACTCAAAAGCGAGGGCACTATAAAATCGTTTAGCGTATCTTCGACGGCTCGTTTTCGCGATAACTCCTTAAAGACTGATCCGATCGTTTTGAAATTTATATATATATATATATCAGCTAACAATCTCGGATTGGTTTAGGTGAATCTGGTATTGGCCTACGCCAATCCGAGATTGGACGCTGACATATATCTATTAGAAAGAGTATAGTAAAGACCAACAAAAGACAGTTCATTGCATTCTAACATTTTCAACACCATCTATTTCCTAAAATATTCGATACAGAATAGCATTTAAATATTAAATACATTCTAATTCATCATAGACCATTACAAATACAACGGAAAATATATGTACATTTGATTCTGCATCATTTGTTTCTGTACAAAAAGAATATAGACGATATATGAACAAGAATAATTGTGATAAGTTATTGTCGATCTTAGAATAAATTCTTTTTTTTTTAATAAGTTTTAAACAATATTGATCTATGAATTTCTTTTGTATTTATTATTTTACAGTATGACTTTTAAAGATTTGGAAACGATAATCATGCCATAATAAATTATTTAAAAAAAACAGAATTTTGACAATATTTAGTTTTTACGATATTAATGTGCAAGAGAAAAACATTCGATAAATATTTCATAACTATTCTTACTTGTTAATAATATTTGTATTCGTATTCAATCTTCTTCAAAACTGTTGGGAATAAAAGAAAAGAAAACGAAGAACGTTTTTGACGTCAATTGTAATAAAAGAGAAAATTTATTCATATCAATCATTTATATGTAATAAGCAATAAAATAAAAGAAAGATATAAATATTGAAGAAATCATGAACAAATTCATTTTTATTCTCTATATCATATCGACTATGTTAATGAACAAGTGTTTGAAAATGAATGTTGTTTTTCTGTTGATTTTCATCAGTAAAATATCAGGTAAAGATTCTAATTCAAAAAATATTTTTCATTCGATTGAAATCTAAGAATTCAACAAAGTTGATTGATTGTGATTGGTACATTTTTAAAGTATCAGTTGCATTCATAAATACTTAGTTTTAGAAATTTATTGAATTAATTATGAAATTTATTGTTTTCATTGCATAGCTGTTTTCTTCAATGAACCGAAATTCTGTCCAACCGTAAAATGGAATGAACCTGCAACCACATTTTCCCCGAACGATGAAGATTCATTATCAAGTACTGATGTTGATATATTTATTGACATCGACAACACGATTTATGTTGCCCTTAAACGAGAATATCAAATTCTTGTTTGGCGTAAGCAAGATACTTTTCCCATGATAATTCATGTTCAAAATTGGTGCAAACTTTCATCTATATTTGTTTCAAAGATTGGTGACATTTATACTAGTTGTAATACCAATGAAATCATTCGGTGGATACCAAGTACAAATACTTTTGTTAATACGACGACCTTCGAAAATCCATGTTATCAGATATTTATCGATATTAATAATTATTTATATTGTTCCATGTGGGATACGGATACAGTTGCAAAAAGATGGTTAGACAATGAAATGGAAATAACAGTTGTGGCTGGTACAGGTTGGACAGGTTCAGCTCCAAACGAGTTGGATGGACCTAAGGGAATCTTTGTTGACACAAATTTGGATTTATATGTAGCAGATTCTGAAAATAATCGAATTCAATTATTTCCACTCAATGAAAAAAATGGAAAAACAGTAGCAGGATAAAATTCAGCAGACATAACAATTGAACTCTCTTCTCCACGCGCAATTATTTTAGATGCTGATAAATATCTTTTTATTGCAGACTTTAAGAATGATCGTATTGTTGGATCAGGACCAAATGGTTTTCGATGTTTAGTTGGATGTAAGGGACGAGGTTTTCCATCTGATCGGCTAGACGGGCCAGATAATCTTAGATTTGATACTTATGGAAACATGTTTGTTGGTGAATGGATGAATCATCGAGTTGTAAAATTTGACTTACAGAAAGATTCTTGTTGTGAGTAGAAACATATTTCATTGACAAAACTATTCTTAATACAAATTTCTTTTTACTTTGATTATTATGAAGAGTTTAAATCATCTTATTCATGAGAAGTAGAGCCGGTAGATTTTGAGTTTATACTTTAAATAATATATTGAATAATCATAAAAAAGATAAGTTTTTTTAAAATTTTCTTCATACACACTATATCTTTCACAATTGTTGATATTTATTGTCGAATTCTTTTCTCTTCTATTTAGCTAATGTTCCACCAACGATTCAAGCGGTACATTCATCGATCTTAACAGACAATCATCCAACGTTTTCACGTACTAAATTACATCCTTCAAATTATTATTATGAAGCTATAGAAGTGGTTGTAAATAACAATAGCTTCTATATCCTTACTGCTAATAGTAGCGCTGATCTCTATGGTCATGTATATAAACATCATTTTGATCGACTTACTCCTATGCAAAACCTAATTGCATGGCATGGCAAATGTTGTAATAAGGATCAGTTTAAATTTACGCTTGAACTTTTAAGCAATGAAACGTATATCTTAGTTGTAACAACGTACAATCCAAACGTAACAGGCCCATTCTCAATCACCATATTTGGGTCGAATCAAGTTCATCTTAAAAACATAAGTGAGTAACATACTATTAAAAAAGATCTCTGATTTACAAACAATATTACTTTATAGTATCATTTGAATTTGATTAACTTTGCTACAGAAATGTGTTAAAGAGACAAAGCTAATGATGATAGATACGATCGAACTTGTTTNTCGCAATAGATATCCATTTGTTAACATATACAAATCAATTATCTCTCTTTGTGTGTCTATTCATTTCAAATACTTTCGTTTTTCTTTCTTTTTCAAACAAAATATCAAAAGAAATCATGAAAAAGTTTCTCAAAGAATATAAAAGAAATGTTTTGTTATTTGAATGTTGATTGACATACATTTTTTGACGACAGTCTATAGAACTCGTCATGTACATACAAACATATCTTTCTTAGACTAAGATTAACGAGTACAAAAATTAACCTTTTCTTCTAATTCAAAAGATAATTTATATTGACTTACGGAATATTTCTCATGCCAATTTAAATTGATCAAATGATAATAAGTTTTCATATCATTATTTGATAAAAATGATCGGGATAAATTTAAAATATTATCAATCAAATTAATTACCGGAGGTAATTTATTATTTAATATGAATTGTTGATCCATAATTGTTCACAAGTGTCTGTTTATATAAGAGATCTTTTCTTCTGAGGGATAAACATACATTTGTGCTATTATGATACTGATCTTTATTCTTCAAGGCAAAATAAGAAAAAGAAACAATCTAATGTTAGCAAGTGTCGATATATGAAGATATATTTATATTTACTATCTTAGACAATGTTATCAGACAAAATGTCACAACACTTACGTTTTCTTTCATCAAAGAAATTCAAATTTTCTCTTCAAAAGATTTCGAATCAATGTGTTACACATAGATTATCAAGTTGACAATAAATAGAATATTTATTTCTTCACACTTTTGTTTAGTCCAGAATCTTTTAGTCAAATCAATTTCAAACAATGTGTCTGTCATAGTTAGTAATACATATATACGTCTCCATTAGAAGTAATTGAGACATCTGGATATATGAACAAAGAGATAGACGGAAAATCGTCATGAGAGAATATTAGTTAATTCGTTACCTTATCTTTCTATTTTCTCGTCTAATTCTTGACAAAGATGCAAATGTGCGACTAAATCAAAGAAGTCGGAATCATTAGTAAGATCTTTTTTTGTTGTGTATCAACTATAAATTAAAATAGTTTGGAATGGAACATGGAAATTATCAACGATATGTGTTCAGACGATTTTCCTCTGAATGTAGAAATCATCTATGGGAAAGTTTCGTTACATTTACTCTTAGTTTTCAAATGCATTGTGAACAAACAAACAAAATATCTTCTTCATATAAATAGATTACTGAGAGTTCACATTACCTTTCAAGGAATGTCAATTCGATAAATATTCAGACGAATAACATTATAAAATAATACGAAGAGTTGAAAAACACTTATCCATTCTTCTTACAACATCAAATCAGAAACATGTGTTGTTTTTGATCATCATGAAAAGGACATTCTATTGGCAAAGTATATTCAGCTTATGAAGATCTTCTAATTTCATATTCTGTTCGATTTTACCTTTTTTTCTGATGTTTTATATCATATATTGTTCAATCGAAATAATCGTCAACCATTGAATAATCATCTTATTATAATGATAATTTTCGTCGATTTAGTTATGAAATATACGAATTTTCCTCTGATTATTCATTACTACCAACTTGATGGAAATTGGCAAATTTTACAACCGTTTTCCCAATTTTGGTCATATTCGAATTTTTGCACTTTTCTTTCTTTTTTTTTCAACGAAGAGTTCAAGTGAAACAATCGATGTAATCGAAAAGACAAAGAAAGATGATTACTCAAGTCTTATCAATCTTCATTGCCTTTGATATTTTTTAATTTTCATAGACAATTCTACAAGTTTTTGGTTTATTTGATCTATCGTTAGATTCACTACAAATTATCCAGAATGCCATGTTTTTCTTTGGTTGTTATGTTATATCCAACTTTCTATATATTTGTTTAGGAACAATATCTGAAATTAGTTAGAAAATGGAAATATTATTCTTCTGGAAAAGTCCAAAACAAACAATTGTTCCTAATCGAATGTCTATTAGCAATATGATTCTATAGGATCATGGAATTAGCACGAAGAAAAACAGAGATTTAGCTTAAAAATGAATGTTTTTATCTATGAAAATGGATCGATTCGATGTAGAGAATCTGAATCTGTTGGGACCGTTTTTATTGAGGATAATTCATTTTAAAATAAAATAGTAAGTAATGGTATTAGATTCATCAGTGTGAAGCTAGCACGAAGGAGCTAGCACGAACAAACGATATATTAGCTAAAAACGTTTTTACTAAGTATATATCCCTTCCATGAAAGCTACACCATTCGACTCAGAATTTAATTCTGCATCGAATGGTGGCACTTTTATTCACCGGACAAACTTTGGAAAAACTCTATCTGGATTATAAATAGACCTAAAGGAAACGAACAAAGATATAGATAGAAAAATTTCCAAAGTTTGTCCGGTGAATAAAAGTGCCACCATTCGATGCAGAATTAAATTCTGAGTCGAATGGTGTAGTTTTCATGGACGGGACATACTTAGTAAAAACGTTTTTAGCTAACACATCGCTTGTTCGTGCTACGTCCTTCGTGCTAGCTTCACACTGATACATTATATAATAATATCACACTTGAAGGTACGGCTATTGTTAATAATCTAATAGCTTCATGTTATGGAACATATTCTCATATTATAATGCATATTATTACAAAACCTATACAATTGTCTTTTTTGTTATTAATTAAACTTGAATTTTATCAAATGGCACAATGGTTTAGTCTTTTATTGACTTTTCTTATGGAATCGTATAATCATATTTTAATTAATAGAATTTTTCAATATATATATATATTTTACAGAAATGAATAAAAATAGTTTAACAATTGACTATTACTCCTTAATCACAAAAAGAGATCTATTTCATGAAAATCAACATACTACATGCGATAAGTCATCCGACTTATTTTTGAATTTAATATACCAATAAATATATTAGAATATGTTACCTATGTTGATTGTTGGAGTGAGAAATAACCATTCTATATAAATTGAGCAAGTGCATTTGATAAAACAACTGTCTAGTCTCAAAGGATAATTTCTGATTAGATTGGAGTTTGTCAAACGTACGATATTGATATAGAAAAAAACACTATAACTGACAAAATAAAAACGTCATGTAAGACGTGTGAATTTGTCGACAGTCTTAATTATTTACGCATTGTATTTTATAAACGTGTGTATACAATAGGTAACTTAAAACTAAATATATGTCTACGAATTCAACATGATAAATAGACGGGAAAAAAAGAATACTATTCATAAATTTTTTAAAATAAATTTCAGTAAGAGAAAATATGATGATACAGATACTATGTATAGCATTGCTTCTATCTATTGTGGAAACAAAGGTTTATATATATCATACTGAAGATACTTTATCAGCACAATTTTATGATTGTATGTACCATCAAGATCTTCTTTATTGTCGTCGTCCAACTGAGCCAATCGTTCTAAAACGAGATAATGATACACAATACTGCTATAATGATGGTAAAATTCATACATTCAGTTCATTGGTGAATAATTCCATCAATGCGAGTTTTATTCGACATAATTGGAATTCTGGGATTGAAAAAATAGAAGATTATATGAATTATGTCACTGATGAGATCAATAATTATATATGTGAATGTACAAATTCGCAATCATTTGGAAGACATTGTGAATATATATTACCATTTGGTGCGACATTCGAAGAAACACTTCAATGGGAATTAGAAGAAAGAAGGAAGAATAAAAATGACATGCAGATATATGGTGATATTTTATGTTATAAAACAATACTGTGTGATTCAGGTCTGATGTGTCTTGATTGGCGAGATATTTGTGATGGTTTTCAACAATGTATGTTCGGTTATGATGAAGAAAATTGTGATAAATTAGAATTTAATGAATGTGAAAATGATGAATATCGATGTGTAAATGGAATGTGTATACCTGATCAATATTTTCTTGATGGTGATTATGATTGTATGGATACAACAGATGAAATTGGTTATAGAACTGATTTTGATTGCACATTTCAAGAAGTTAATATGAAATGTGATGATCGCACGTGTTTAAGACGTCATTATTCATGTGGTGATGGACAATGCATTACCAATCGTCTAGGTTTCCAGAAATCCTCGGAGACTTCAGAAACATGTAAAAGTTATCGTGAGCAATATTACATGTGTGAAACTCATGAAGTAAAAAAACAATGGACTTTACCCAATGGTAGATGTTATTTAGGCGTAGACTATAATGAAGTCAAGATTTCAAACCAAACTAATAGTGAACTATGCATCTATTTCTTGAAATGTGTTCTTTCAGATGGAGCAGAGAAGAACTGTGTCTCTATGAGTAATGGTAAGGACTATACTGAACAAATAAGAAAGTACTGTCCATCACCATTTATTCAATATCCTCAGGGTGCAATGATTGGTCCTTACATTAATCATTTTTATAACATCCAGCGATCATGGAAAGACTACACAGCCGATGTTATTATAATCAATGGAACTATCAAATGTCGGCAATATTTAATCCAAAATTATATAGATATATCATATTATACATATAAATCTCTTCAGCAATGGGAAATGTTCTTCTGCATGTCTCAAGTAGAGAATTCTTCTATTCTTGGATATGGTTATGATAAGTTTTGCTACAATGATTCTCAAACATTTACAGATCAACCATATAATGTCATTGATGTATGCAATAGTACGAAAGAATGCATCTCTGCTTATCGTATAGCAGATGGACTCTCTGATTGCGTAGGTGGAATTGATGAAGCTGAGATCAATACAAATTTAGTATTAAAAACATGTTTAAGAATGCGTCGACATCGTTTTCGATGTTCTTCTGAACAGCCAACATGTTTACCTATTCATTTTCTCAGTGATGATGATAATGATTGTAATAATAATTATGATGAAATACTTCCGGCAAAATTAAACTACAATAGTGAATCAAATAGTGATCGCGAAATTCTTAGGCAATATATTAAACATTCGTGGGAAGTTGATATAGTATTCCAACCTGTAAAAAATTTGTTATTTCGCGCCTATTGCAATACGTTTTGGGATATAGAATTTCAGATAGATGAAGATCGTGAAATTTGTAAACATTGGTGGATATGCTCTAAAGATCAATGGCAATGTTATTCAGGCCAATGTATTGATGTTAATTGGGTCCTAGACAGGGTGACCAGATCTTCCGCTTTTTGCGGAAAATTTCCGCTTTTCGGCCTTTTTTCCGCAGTTTTTCCGCACTTCCGCTTTTTTCCGCTTTTCGCTGAAAATGTGAACATCGTTGTGGAAAGACTAGAACCAGTGGACCAAATAAAATTCGAAATTTCGATGTTTGACTCAGAAGGTTTCTTTCTCAACGCCAATTGGCTAAACAGAGTAGCCACTCTTCGTACTAGTGATGGATCGAATTTTTGATTGGCTCCATTAGTACTGTATATTCTCCACTCTTTCTTCGTCCTGCTTCTCTCTTTTTTCTGAAGAACTAACAACGCGGTTCACATAGCTCTCAGTTCTAATGGATATCGAAATCGTGATTGACAGCAAAGATGAAGATAATTCGCAAAATGTAGCAACAACGATGCCGCTGCCACTATCATCAACGACTGAGCGCAAACGTGGCAAATCAATGGAGGTTTTGGGAGAGAAGAAGAAAAAAGGTGTATTTAATCGTCAATGGATCGTTGACACGAAATTTACCTCATTCTTGCGAGAATGCAATTCCGATTCGACGAAGGCTATCTGTATCGCTTGCAATGATCAATTCTCGATTCATCACGGTGGAAAAAATGACATCGAGCGACACATGAAACTGCAAAAACATGTCCATGCGATGCGATCATTTCGTATCGATCGAGAACTGATAACGTCGACGATGAGACCAGTAAAAGAAAGTGAAGAAACAGCAGCTGCTGAAGGCAGTTTAGTGTACCACGGCGTGAAGCATGGACATTCTTATCGATCTCAGCAGTGCACAACTAGTGTGATCAAGACGATCTTCTCATCTTCAACCATTGGAAAATCTATGTCCTGTGCGCGGACCAAGTCTTCGGCCATCGCAACAAATGTTTTAGCTCCTTATTTTACCGAACAAGTGTTGACTGAAGTCAAAGAATCTCACCACTACTCCATCATGTTCGATGCATCGAACAAGGGTACCACAAAGTTCTTTCCAGTGTGTGTGCAATATTTTTCCAATCTCGGTGTACAAAGGGGTACTGCTTCTTTGATTGCAGTGTTCGCCCGAGGATGACTCCTTTTTGTGTTCTCTGTCTGATAGGCATCGTTGGTTTAATTGATGATGCTGATGAATCAGCAGTGAACGTATCGGAGAATCGTAAAGCTGTGATTCAGAAAGTTGGTTTGAATCCCAATGGTCTCACTTCGATCGGTGCCGACAATACGAATGTCAATATGGGCAATCATCACAGCGTCTTTTCCTTACTCGCTACGGAAATTTGCAATCGAACATTTCTGTCGCAACCGTAGGAGAATTTGTTTCTACTGATTCATCATTATTTGATGATTATAGTCGTGATAGTTAAGTATCATTTAGATCATGATCAAATTAATCATACGTTTTCATTCAATATGCCGATGGAGTATATTTGTTTACATATTTGACATGCTTTTTTTCTTCATTTGTTTTCTTATCGATACTCAACCATAATTGAGTCACTATCTTCTGGACTGCGTCTTCAAAAGAAATTTGAGCAAAAATGTATCGATCACATGACAATACTGTTTTCATTCGAAAATTGATACAAACGATTTTGAAATTATTCCAATTATACGTTTCTTTTCTATGTTGGCCTCAAGTAAGAACAATGGCAAAATCAATTACGAGAAAATATACGAAACTTGCATATAAATGCTCAGGAGAATGATTAAGTATCTGGATTAATGAGATGAAATTCAAAGAATCCTATGGACATTTTTCTTAGTCGAAATCTGTAAGAAAACATATTATCTGAAATCATTCACAATTATTTGGATTTTATTGTATATATACTCGTTATAAACTAGTGTTCAATTTACCACTGACTTCACAGCGAATTCAGAAAATATTCCACTTTCAACTACAACCGACAAGGACAATTTAAAAAGTCCAATATTCGTGCCTGTCATACTTGTACTTTGCTCTTTTATCTGCCCTCAGTCTGGATGTACGCTTAACTATAAGAGGATGAGGGCGAGAATATTATTTTATTATTCCTTTGTGTGAATCGTTCCATTCCTCAATTTTCTCAAGTCATTTTTTCCTATTTCATTAACCAATTTAAGATAAAAATATTGTCTTTTCCAAGATAGCGCTTGGAAGAAAAAGTCATTTTTTTAAATACGAGACTTATCGTTTTTTTGTTATTATGACATTCGTAAGAATATTTTCATTTGAATCAAAAATAGAATTCAATATAACGTTTTCCTTTCATGTGAATCAGCATTTTTTACTTTGTTTTATTAAAGCTTAAATACATCGTATTAGAACGTCTAGCTTTTTAAATCTTCTATTCACAAACTTCTAGCAAATAGAAATTGTGATTTCATTAAGTCATCTAAGAGAAAAAGAACTACTGAAAATTGTTCAAAGAATGTCCAATGAAACAAATGTATCTGAAGAAGAAATTAATGAAATAGTTCCATCTGCAAAAGTTCAATTTTGGACATTTCTTATTTTTGAAATTCCATCACTTATTTGTCTTATTTATCTTGTCTATCATTTATTAACAAATAAAAATTTACGACAAGCATTAAACAACCATGTGATTATCATTTTACTTTTTCTCTGTTTAATCATAGAAATTATTGATATTCCTTTATATCTCGATGCATTTCTACACAATGGAACAAATTCATTTCATCCTTCAACAAATATTTGTCTTCTTTGGTGGCTCATTGATTATGGTGCTTATGGTGCTGTTATAATCATGTTAACATGGGCATCATTTGAAAGACATATTTTGATTTTTCATCATAATCGATTTCTTAGTACAAAACGAAAAAGAATCATATTTCATTATATTCCATTAGGATTAATCGCTATTTATATCATTGGATTTTATATTGGTGTCATCATATTTCCTCCATGTGAAAATACATTTGATATGGATTCATTATCATGTGGTTCATCTCCTTGCTATTTGGAAGTAACATGGTTAGACATGTGCGATTTTATGCTGAATGGGGTCATTTGTACTGTTATTGAGGCAATATGTAGTGTTGGTCTTCTTATTCGAGTAATATGGCAGAAACATCGTGTTCATCAACCGATTCTTTGGAGAAAACATCGAAAAATGACTATTCAATTGCTTTCTATTTCGACTTTGTCTTTAAGTATTATCTTTCCACAAAGTTTATTAGCTTTTATTCGAAAGATGATACCAGGAATGGATAGTTTTGCCGCTGTTTCAGCATCTTATTTCTTCTATTTGGTATCTTTCGTTATTTTGCTTTTACCTATCGTATCATTAGCTTGTTTACCAGAATTATGGCGTAAATTTTTAATATTCAAGAGAAGACCGCGACAAACAATTACAGTTCCTTTCGTCGCTGCCCCTAAACGAAGAATCGATTTGAAATGATACAAAATCTAAAACAATCGAATCAAAACAACACATTCAATACTAAGTCAACACTGAGACCTTCGGTGAGTCGTCAGTATCACGATAGGTTTCATACAGTACCATTTATATCTGCAGTTTTTTAACTATTTTACTCAATTGTTGTGGAAGAATAATTTGTCTGTGTTAAATCCTATTTTTAGAAAAAAAAACTAAATTTAGTTTTATGTTCTGATTAACCCTTAAAAGCCGAAGAGGGTTTTTGTGAAATGGAGAAAGAATTAATCACATAAATAGAGAGTTTAGGCCCCCAATATGCACAAACCGTGGTTGGAACTACTGGGTGGGACCAAAAACTTTTTCCACCCAGATGACCTGGGTGAAGTATGATCGCTATACGTTTTTGTTTCGGTGATCCTGTTATACGGTTCAGAGTCACTGTAAGTTCACGTTGATGAAATTTTAAAATATCTCTAATTATCTATAGAGCGAGAATTTGCGAAGAACCCTGAGGATTATGCCCAAAAGTTCCCATAAAATGGCACTTTTTTATACCTTCAAAACACCTTAGTAGAAGAGTTTAAAACGCACAAAGTTGTTTTATATTATAGTTTAGAATTATTTCTAATGATATCACTCGAAATCCACGTTGTATATATCATCAAACAGAAACATCCAAGTAACCAATTATGGTTGACAAGTCACACACTCTAAAAGCTACACTTTGGTGTCTGACCACTGTTTTTACACGATTTTTTTCTTATGATACTATCACTCTGGCTGTTCTCATTCGACAAAATAGTAGCTCTTGTGGATACGACTTAATTTCTTCGTTCTATAGCCATTAATGCATTGTCCGTTGGAAGGGACGTTTCAGCTTTTAAGGGTTAAAATTCCCCTATAGGGAAAATCCAAGTTTTCTTTAAAAAAAAAGCTGCAAATCAAAGGATAAAAAGACACACCATTTGATAGAACTTGATGAGATCTATCTTTCACGCCTACATTTAGTCTTTGAACTCCAGACTTTCTCTGCAAAAACGCAAACTTTTACTAGAAATGTTTATACACACATAGGTGTCACCGGGAGTGAAAGGGTTAATGTGCAAGAGAAAATCACGCGACAAATATTTCATGACTTTTCTTACTTGTTAATAATATTTGTATTTATATTCAATCTTCTTTAAAAACTAGTGTGAATAACAGAAAACAAAACGAAGAACGTTTTTGACATCAGTTGTAATAAAAGAGAAAATTTATTCACATCAATCATTTCTATTTTATTGAAATTTACATATACATAATAAACAATAAAAGAAAAGAAAGATATAAATATTGAAGAAATCATGAACAGATTCATTTTTATTCTCTATATCATATCGGCTATGTTAATGAACAAGTGTTTGAAAATGAATGTTGTTTTTCTGTTGATTTTCATCAGTAAAATATCAGGTAAAGATTCTAATTCAAAAAATATTTTTCATTCGATTGAAATCTAAGAGTTAAACAAAGTTGAATGTTACCGGTTGGTGCACTTTCAAAGTATCAGTTGCATTCGTAGATCTTTAGTTTCAGAAATTTATTGAATTAATTATGAATTTTATTCTTTTCATTGTATAGCTGTTTTCCTCAATGAACCGAAATTCTGTCCAACTGTAAAATGGAATGAACCTGCAATTACATTTTTCCAGGACAAAAACCGTGGATCAAATCATGCTATTGAAATATTTATTGACATCGACAATACGATTTATGCTATCAATACAGGAGGAGATCAAATTCTTGTTTGGCGTAAACACGACACTTTTCCCATGACAATTCATGATCAAGATTGGTGCATATTTTCATCTATATTTGTTCCAAAGATTAACGAAATTTATATTAGTTGTTGGCGCAGTGAAATCATTCGATGGATACCAAGTACGAATACTTTTGTTAATATAACGACCTTTGAATCACAAGGTTATCAGCTATTTATCGATATTAATAATTATTTATATTGTTCCATGTTGTATGCGGATACAGTTGAAAAAATATGGCTAGACAGTGGAATGGAAATAACAGTTGTGGCTGGTACAGGTCGGGCAGGTTCAGCTCCAAATGAATTGAATGAACCTATGGGAATCTTTGTTGATACAAACTTGGATTTATATGTAGCAGATTCTGAAAATAATCGAATTCAATTATTTCCACTCAATGAAAAAAATGGAATAACAGTAGCAGGACAAAATTCAGCAGACATAACAATTGAACTCTCTTCTCCACGCGCAATTATTTTAGATGCTGATAAATATCTTTTTATTGCAGACTTTACGAATGATCGTATTGTTGGATCAGGACCAAATGGTTTTCGATGTTTAGTTGGATGTAAGGGACGAGGTTTTCCATCTGATCGGCTTGACGGGCCAGATAATCTTAGATTTGATACTTATGGAAACATGTTTGTTGGTGAATGGATGAATGATCGAGTTGTAAAATTTGACTTACAGAAAGATTCTTGTTGTAAGTAGAAACATATTTCATTGACAAAATTATTCTTAATACATATTTCTTTTTACTTTGATTATTATGAAGAGTTTAAATCATCTTATTGATGGGAAGTAGAGCCGGTAGATTTTGAGTTTATACTTTAAATAATATATTGAATAATCATAAAAAAGATAAGTTTTTTTTTCTTATTTTCTTCATATACACTATATCTTTCACAATTGTTGATATTTATTGTCGGATTTTTTTTCTTCTATTTAGCTAATGTTCCACCAACGATTCAAGCGATACATTCATCGATCTTAACAGACAATCATCCAACGTTTTCACGTACTAAATTACATCCTTCAAATTATCATTATGAAGCTATAGAATTGGTTGTAAATAAAAATGACTTCTATATCCTTACTGCTAATAGTAGCGTTGATCTCTATGGTCATGTATATAAACATCATTTTGATCG
Organism: Adineta ricciae; assembly: GCA_905250025.1. Classification (NCBI taxonomy): domain Eukaryota; kingdom Metazoa; phylum Rotifera; class Eurotatoria; order Adinetida; family Adinetidae; genus Adineta; species Adineta ricciae. The sequence goes on along the minus strand of CAJNOJ010000336.1, from coordinate 21,011 downwards.
ACTTACTCCTATGCAAAACCTAATTGCATGGCATGGCAAATGTTGTAATAAAGATCAGTTTAAATTTACGCTTGAACTTTTAAAGAATGAAACGTATATCTTAGTTGTAACAACATACAATCCAAACATAACAGGCCCATTCTCAATCACCATATTTGGGTCGAATCAAGTTCATCTTGAAAACATAAGTGAGTAACATACTATTAAAAAGATCTCTGATTTACAAACAATATTACTTTATAGTATCATTTGAATTTGATTAACTTTGCTACAGAAATGTGTTAAAGAGACAAAGCTAATGATGATAGATACGATCGAACTTGTTTATTGAGTTTTCTACCAAACTAGTCTAAAAATATTTTTGCCACATTGTAAATGTCAAAAGTAGTTGATTATACGAATCACGAAGGTATATACGTACGTTACTTTTTCTTCCGATAGGTATTGAACCATCTGTTGAATCAATATACATATCTGCACTGACGGAAGATCATGAAAAATATTCTCCTCCCGTCTGTGGAAGACATTCAAAATATTACTATGAAGCAATACAAATAAATGTCAATGAGAGTGGTTTTTATACTATTCTGAGCAGTATTGAAGGTATGGACATGGACACGTCGATTTTTATCTATGAATATGAATTTTATTCACTCTTTCCGGATGGATATCTCGAACATCAGGATATTTGCGATATTTATGATCCGGCAGGAATTACCATTAAACTTCAAACTAATATTCGATACATAATGGTGGTAACAACATGCTCACCAGATACAACTGGAGAATTTGTAATTAAAGTACTTGGTAGGAACAACGTCAGTTTCCAACGTATAAGTGAGTAATCTTTAAGAAATTTTCATGAACATCAGTGAAGAACTCTCAATCATGCAATAGATAATATGATTTGTATCTAAAATTAAAAATTGATATTTTTCTGAATAGATGCTTCGTCACCTGCTTACTCGAATTATTCATTAGTATTCACAACGAATAATCAAATATTTATTAAAGATAATAGAACTGATCGATGTTTTTTTTATGAAACTATACGATTGATTGTACTCGTCGATGGATATTATACTCTTTCCATTAAAGGAACTGCTTCTCTAGTATTAAACGTCTATAAAGATCACTTCGATCGGCGAAATCTTTACAAAAATCTTATTTCAAGTAAAAGCCATGTTTGTCTTCAATACACGTATAATAAACATACCGGTCATTTTCGACGTGGAAGCACATATATATTATTTGTGAAAGGTGAAGTTTCACCGTGGTTCGGCTTCGCCCATGCTTTGTCAATCGATGTGTATGGTCCCACGAATGTTATTCTTGAACGTATCAGTAAGTATCGATAGCATCTTAGAAATAATCAATACTGAAAACAAATAAAATCATTTTTTTCTTGAGATATAATGCAGTGTAGCGAGATTGCTAGAAGATTATTTTGAAAAAAATGAAATTACTCAATCGATAAATATTTTTCAATACAGATATAATGTATTTAAATTTCGAGATTGTTTCGTTTTCAATGATTTATTTAGATGACAATTCTGTTGGTTGTAATGTTGGTGGTCCATGTGAGACCCGAAGAAAACCGATTGGAATAAATCTTGATGATATTTTACGATCACAAGTGAAACAAAGTATGACAATAAATGATCAACCATTTGTTATTAAAATAGGTGGTGTTTTATCAATAATTATGTTTGTTGCTGCTCTAGCAAATAGTATTTGTTCAATTTTAACACTTCAAAATGCAAATTTGCGAAAAATTGGATGTGGTTTGTATCTTCTGGCATCATCAATTACTTCTCTTTTGACAATCACTATGTTTACAATCAAATTTTGGTTTGTTGTTGTCACGAACATGACTAGATCTATTGGCCACTCTATTCCTGAAGGTGGTTGTAAGTCAATTGAAACTCTTCTCAAACTTTTCTTTTATTGGGATGCCTGGCTCAATGCATGTGTTGCAACTGAACGTGCAATGAATGTTTACAAAGGAATACATTTTAATCAAAAGAAAAGTAAACGATTTGCTCGATGGATCATAGTCATTCTACCAATTCTGATTATGGCCACGATTATTCATGAACCAATATACAGAAAAATACACAAACATAATGAAGAGAAGCACTCTACTCGTCGCACAAGATTAATATATGTAGAAGAATTTGCGAAACCTAAGGATATTTGGTGTTACCCTAGTTATTCTCCAGCAGTTGAAGATTATAACACAACTATTTCATTTATTCATCTTCTGGGTCCATTTATTGCAAATCTTTTTTCTGCTTTGTTTATCATCATTAGTAGTGCTCGACGACGAGCAGGCGTTCAAAGACAACAAACGTATAGAGAACATATTCGTGGACAATGGGCCGAACATAAACAACTTGTCATTAGTCCTGCAATTCTACTTCTTTTATCAACACCACGTCTGATCCTTTCTTTGGTATCTGGATGTGTAGATGTATCTCAATCTTTCTGGTTGTACTTTTCTGCTTATTTTATTTCGTTTGTACCATCAATACTCATGTTTGTTATCTTTATCCTTCCATCCAGTTCCTATCGAAAAACTTTCAAGGAAACAATTTCCCGAGTTTGTCATAGGCAAGCCTCATAGAACAAATTGGTATTATTCGCATCTATTTGATTATACAGTGGTGTGAAAAATTATAGAATCAACCTCTTCCTTCGCTTTTTTCTTGATTTTTTTCAATGCCATTGATGTATTTTCATTCCGCATTTTGCACTAGTACAACAATTCAAAGATATTCTTTCATTTTTTATTCAGAAAAAGTTCACAAATCACGTGTTCATCATAACAAAAAACATCAAAAAAAAAGTTCACAGTTTTCCTTGTGAATAAATATAGAATCAGTGGTCATGTTTAATCGTTCTTGCGACATCTATCAGTTTTAAGAGGAGAACTTTTATTCGTTAGATAAACACAAACGTTCTCGAGAGAATTTGTCTACTTTGTATGCATTGTTCGATTTATTGAAAAGTTCTTATCGCGTCATTTCTCTTGGTTGGCCATGGGACGAGGCATAGTAACTCACGAAAAGAAAATCGAGATAAAATCTCTATTGGAAAATGGTTTTGGCCAGCAATATATTGCTAGACAGTTGAATGTGTCTCAAAAATGTGTTTTTGGTGTTGCTCAAAAGTTGAAACAGAACTTGCCTTTATTTAATTCAGTTGGTCAAGGTAGAAAAAAAGGCTACAACTGAAGCTGAAGATCGATACTTATTGAAAATTATGAAAGAGGATCGAACAAAATCTAGTCAAAAGTTAGCAGCTGAATGGAATTCATCGAATGGCAAACAATTATGTGCTTCTACTGTACGTCGTCGGCTGATAAATATGGGTTATAAATGCTATACAACTAAACGTAAACCATTACGCACACCAGATCAAATCAAACAACGTTTAAAATTTGCCAAGGACCATAAACATTGGTTAAAAGAATGGCAAAATATCATTTGGAGTGATGAAGCACACTTCGAGGTGGTGAACAGAAAAAATCGTACTTTAGTTCGTCGATTACAATCAGAATCAAATGAACCCTTCAATTTCGTTCCGAGGGTTCAAGGTGGTGGTGGAAGTGGAAGTGTGTGGGGCTGTATGTCTGGTGGTGCTCGTGGTCCAATTGTTGTTTATACTGGACGTTTGAATGGCCCTGCATACGTAAAAGTTATCGAAGAAGCATTGCCAATGTTTATTGAAAATACATTTGATGCATCAAATAACAATTGGGCTTATATGCATGATAATGCACCGGCTCATCGATCTAAATATACAGCTGATTGGTTTGAAAATAATCATATTAATATTTTGGAATGGCCCAGTAACTCACCGGATATGAATCCGATTGAAAACGTTTGGGATTATATGGATAAAGAATTAAGAAAACTGAAACCAACGAATGTGGCCCAGCTTCAAGAGATGTTAGGTAAGTTATGGCGTGGTTTTACTCCGATTTGATGTCAACAGTTGGTGAATTCGATGCCTCGCCGTATACAACAATGCATTTTATCCCGTGGTAAAACTTTTAGTAAATTTTAAATCAGTATTCAATAGTAAAATTGAAAACATGACCACTGATTCTATATTTATTCACAAGGAAAATTGTGAACTTTTTCTGAATAAAAAATGAAAGAATATCTTTGAATTATTGTACTAGTGCAAAATGTGGAATGAAAATACATCAATTGCATTGAAAAAAATCAAGAAAAAAGCGAAGGAAGAGGTTGATTCTATAATTTTTCACACCACTGTATACGCATATTGCCCACCTGGGGTTCAATCGGACCCCATAATATAACATTGATTTTCTCTTAATATTCGAATATAAATTTTTCATTCTCATACTTTACGCATCTGTCCGCCTCTATGAGAGTATTTTAGACCTATATAGTAAGGTGTAAAGTATATCAATGGTTTGACAACGCTATATTGGATATATTTGAGTATTCTCACGAATCGTCTGTTATCATTTGAAATAATTTTGTCTGTAATGAAAAACTTGAATATTTTCATGATGAATACTGTTGTACAGTGCTATTCTACATGCATAGTTTCTTTTTTCACCCTACGGATATGACGCCATGTCATGATAGATGCATACGATATTCCCTTTTCTGAAAGAAAGGGTTATAGCGACATAAATACAGCCGTGAAAATGCATAAAGTTTGTTTGTTTGCATAATCCAATCAGATTGCAGCATATTATAAATCAATGAAATTTATCTATAATCATCAAAGATTGACCACTGATGAGGTAACCGAGGTCGAGNACAGATACAAAAAGGATTTTAAAGATTTGTTTTTGTAGATCTTTTATTGAAATAACACGGTATTATATATTAACACCTTAACGATGTTCTAATGAAAGTTTACCACAGATCAGCATCGAAAAGGTCGCTAATATTATTCGCTGCAGATATGGTTAAATTTGGCATTGACTTTAGAATTTCTTCAAGCTTCTTAAAACTTAGTCCACACTCTTCTACAATGGAGTGTTTTAGATGAACAGCAAATACGTCATCAAGATACTTTATTTCCTCAGAAGATCGATCTGAAAAAAGTCTTGTAGTTTTAAAATACCTTAACATTGGTGTATATTGGAATAACCAAAATATTTCATTTATAGAGCATTCAATTCAGAACTGGTTATTGATGTAAGCGATATCGAATCTGTGTATCGTTGCGATAGTGGGAATACATTATCAATTTCGAGACCGAAGAACGTATCACCATCGCCAATGTAAGAAAAATAGGTTAGATTTGTCAATGATGGTAAAACTCGTTTGATTTGCTTGGTGATATCTTTATCGAAGTGAGTTAATGTTAATGATCGAAGATGGACAAGTTCGTTAAAAGTGCAATTAATGAGAGAAATGCTTGGATCTGTCCACATGTATCTTTATTTGATAACTGTAACGAAATGATTTGATTTTTGATTTCGGGATTTGTGATTATCTGAGAGCAAAATCGATCAAATCGTGATTTGTAAATGTTTGTAAAGTTGACATGTAATGGAATATTTCGTATCAGCATATGAAAACGATTATTTAATCGATCGAATGAATGAAATATATCTGCAGGAGTTAAATATTGAAAACATTCGCCGAAAATTTCATTCGGTAAAATTTCGATTCTCGTACACATGTTGTTTTTCTTTATTTTACACGACATGTCGCTTCATATCAAAAGATAATGCAAATCGTGACAAGATAGAACACGTTCGTTTGCTTAACAAAGTAAAGAATATGACTTTTGTTATAAGTTGATGTTGGAAAGTGATTATGCAAACATAGAGACTACATCGGTTTCTAGCAGAAACAGCTGGAAAACTGAATGGAATTCTTCACCTGTGTCAATCGGAAGAGAAGATTACGAAAATAATCTTCGCCAGTGAGTAGAAGTGTCACTTAACTTAAGGGTGTGAGTGTGCGTGTTTGTCTGCATGAGCATTTGTATTCACACGCTTACACTCACCCAAATATTTATTATTGTTAATTCAAAATGATAAGCAAATTTACAATCACTTTTACTTAACAAAACGTATTGGAGGGAAGACAAAGCATGCTTCTCCGTATCGTTTTGCTTTACAAGACTAATACGATTCTTTAAGCTTTTTATTGAAAAAGCGATTGAAAACTTCACAATTTTCTCTCGTTAATTTCTCTTTCGATAGGATTATGAATTCCCTCGACTGAAAGGAGGGTCATATGAAAAAAATTGTTTGTTTGTGTCAGGGTAAAAGGTCAAAAAAAGATTTTTTTGAAAATGCTCAAAACTTCATAAAACATCGTTTGAGAGAGCNGTGTGAAAAATTATAGAATCAACCTCTTCCTTCGCTTTTTTCTTGATTTTGTTCAATGCCATTGATGTATTTTCATTCCGCATTTTGCACTAGTACAACAATTCAAAGATATTCTTTCATTTTTTATTCGAATAAAAAATGAAAGAATATCTTTGAATTGTTGTACTAGTGCAAAATGCGGAATGAAAATACATCAATGGCATTGAACAAAATCAAGAAAAAAGCGAAGGAAGAGGTTGATTCTATAATTTTTCACACCACTGTATAATCAATTACAAATCCTTTGCAGTACACTTAAACATGATCGTGACGAAACCCGTCATTTGCTTTTAATTCTTGATTAGTGTTAATAAATTCTCATTAATAAAAATTTACTGCTATTATCAGAAAATATTATATTTCGTTGAACATCAGATCATGAATATGATCATATATGTAATATAATTCGATTTAGTAGATACTAACTAACAGTGGAATTAATAGTGTTTATGATATTAATTTCCTTGACAGAATTATAGTCTCCAAATTCTGAACAATGATAAAACCTTTGTAGAATCGTAATTCAAAAGAATATGTACTGATTAAAGTTAATTATTTCATAAACATCAGAAAAAATACTATCGTAAGACAGATACAAAAAGGATTTTAAAGATGTGTTTTCGTAGATCTTTTTTTCAAATAACACGGTATGTATATATTAGTACCTTAACGATGTTCTAATGAAAGTTTCCCACAGATTAGCATCGAAAAGGTCGCTAATATTATGCGCTGCAGATATGGTTAAATTTGTCAAATTTGGCATTGACTTTAGAATTTCTTCAAGCTTCTTAAAACTTAGTCCACACTCTTCTACAATGGAGGGTTTCAGATGAACAGCAAATACATCATCAAGATACTTTATTTCCTCAGAAGATCGATCTGAAAAAAGTCTTGTAGTTTTAAAATACCTTAACATTGGTGCATATTGGAATAACCAAAATATTTCATTTATAGAGCATCCAATTCAGGACTGGTTATTGATATAAGCGATATCGAATCTGTGTATCGTTACGATAGTGGAAATACATTATCAATTTCGAGACCGAAGAACGTATCGACATCGCCAATGTAAGAAAAATAGGTTAGATTTGTAGCTGATGGTAAAACTCGTTTGATTTCCTTGGCGATATCTTTATCGAAGTGAGTTAATGTTAATGATCGAAAATGGACAAGTTCGTTAAGTGCAATTAATGAGAGAAATGCTTGGATCTGTCCACATGTATCTTTATTTGATAACTGTAACGAAATTATTTCATTTTTTTATTTCGGGATTTGTGATTATCTGAGAGCAAAATTGATCAAATCGTGATTTGTAAATGTTTGTAAAGTTGACATGTAATGAAATATTTCGTATCAGCATATGAAAATGATTATTTAATCGATCGAATGAATGAAATATATCTGCAGGAGTTAAATATTGAAAACATTCGCCGAAAATTTCATTGGGTAAAAATTCGATTCTCGTACACATGTTGTTTTTCTTTATTTTACACGACATGTCGCTTCATATTGAAGATAATGCAAATCGTGACAAGACAGAACACGTTCGTTTGCTTAACAAAGTAAAGAACAGGACTTTTATTATAAGTTGATGTTGGAAAGTGATTATGCAAACATAGAGACTACATCGGTTTCTAGCAGAAAACAGCTGGAAAACTGAATCGAATTCTTCACATGTGTCAATCGGAAGAGAAGATTACGAAAATAATCTTCGCCAGTGAGTAGAGGTGTCACATAACTTAAGGGTGTGAGTGTGCGTGTTTGTCTGCATGACTATTTGCATTCACACTCTTACACTCACCCAAATATTTATTATTGTTAATTCAAAATGATAAGCAAATTTACAATTACTTTTACTTAACAAAACATATTGGAGGGAAGACAAAGCATGCTTCTCCGTATCATTTTGCTTTACAAGACTAATACGATTCTTTAAGCTTTTTATTGAAAAAGCGATTGAAAACTTCACAATTTTCTCTCGTTAGTTTCTCTTTCGATAGGATTATGAATTCCCTCGACTGAAAGGAGGGTCATATGAAAAAAATTGTTTGTTTGTGTCAGGGTAAAAGGTCAAAGGTCAAAAAAAAGATTTTTTTGAAAATGCTCAAAACTTCATAAAACATCGTTTGAGAAAGCGTGTTCGTGTTCCAAGTCGATTGAAAATGAGATCAAAAGGAGATCGACCTATATTAAGTACAGGAGAAAAGAAACTATGGATGCTAGCGGCTAACCGTGAGTGGCCGACCGATTAGCCGCTAATCTCTAATACTTCGCATAGGTTTTATAAATAAGATTCTTGAATCAAGACTCGTGAGGTTTCAAAGGTTTTGGAAGAATACGAATTAGGAATGAAAAGAATTCATCGATTGGTTCTAACAACGTTTTGATCTAAAAACCTGTCTTCGAAACATATAGGTTTTTCAGTTAAAATTAGCGTAAATATATTTCTTTACTCTTCAGTCGAGGGTAAAGCGAGTGACTTTCGACGAGTGTTACTAGTATATTGACGTTACTTAAAAATAATATCACCACTCCAATTATCTAAGGATTACATGTCTCTGTTTTCCTATTTTTAATATCACTGCAAATGATCGGTATATATTCCAAAGAATAAAAAAGACAACTTCATGAGAAGAAACGATATTTTTATTTCAATTCAATCTACTATGAAAACAAAAACAAGAATACATTGTTTCTTTCTGCTCCTTTTAAGGTATGAAAACTTTCGTCTCTTTTCTTAACATTTTCCTAATTTATTTAAATCTCATTTTAGCACCATAGGTCTGTTTTCTATTTCATCTTACATGTTCATCTGTAACGTAATAGTTGTATCTGTAAATAGTTTCAGCAGACTCTGAAATATGTAACAGTGCAATACCATTCAGTCGATGTTCAAGTAATAATGCGTGTGGTTGTTTTCCAATGGTAGGTGCCAATAATGTTGGTGTTTGTGCTTTTCTTTGGAAATCCTGTTCTCAGCTTATACCATGTGGATCATTACAAGAATGTTCTGTTCCAGATCATATCTGTGTTCACCATTCTCGATGTAATAATCATCCTATTTGTTATCCACTCTCTTTGATGAGTGAAGACATCTGTCCACCTCAATCAAATAGTAAGTACTGAATGTATAATCGAAATGATTTATCTTGATAAATACTAATAGATACAACAACGATGACAACTACCACGGCAGTGGAAGTGACAACAAGAAGTGAGTTTCATAATTCCACGAAGTGCCATTGAAAATGTTGGAAGAATGACTCGACTTTGTTTTTAGAAATGAAATGGAACAGATGGAAACAAAATGCGATAACTGTTGCTGGAGGATATGAAGAGGGTAACGAATTATACCAACTCAGAGATCCCCATGCAATAGTTGTGGATAAAGATAAAAATATTTATATTACTGATCGTTTGAATCATCGTGTTATGAAATGGAAATTAAATGAAGTTTACGGAGAAATTGTTGCAGGTGGGAATGGAAATGGAACAAGATTGGATCAATTGAATAGTCCAACAGGTATTGTTTGGGATGAAGAAAATAATTCATTGATCATTGCTGATTATGAAAACAGACGAGTAGTTCGATGGTTCATGAATGAAAATCGACAAGAAATTATCATTAATAATATTCACTGTGATGGTTTAGCATTGGATAAATATGGATTTCTTTATGTTTCTATTTGGGACAAAGGTGAAGTAAGAAGATGGAGAATTGGAGAAGAGAAAGGAACAGAAGGAAAATTAGTTGCTGGTGGAAATGGTTGGGGAAATGAGCTTAATCAATTGTATCGTCCTACTTTTATCTTTGTTGATGATGAACAAACAGTTTATGTTACAGATTGTTACAATCATCGTGTAATGAAATGGAAGAAAAATGCCAAAGAAGGAGTTATTGTTGCTGGTGAAAATGTTGGAGGATGGGAACTGAATCAATTGTATGGTCCTGAAGGATTATTTGTTGGTGAATCTGGTGAAATCTATGTGATGGATCGTCACAATGGTCGAGTAATGCATTGGAATGAAGGAGCAAAAGAAGGTGAACTTATTGTCGGTGGGAATAAATGGGAATATTCAAGCATATTGGATTATCCCCATGGTTTAACATTTGATATTGAAGGAAATCTTTATGTTAGTGATACTGCCAATCATCGAATCCAAAAATTTGATTTACTTTTCTAATGAAAAGGGGGTGAAGTGTGAAAAACCACGTTGAAAAATATGCAAAGAAACGACTGTACTTTTATTAAAAAATAAATATCGTCACAATATCGATCATTAAAGGCGATGTTGATAGTTGACGGACAAACACATTCGTGTCGTTAAGTGCAGTGATATTATCCTTATTGAGAAGTGCCACGTCTCGTGGAGCTGTGCCAAGGAAATTATATATTTCAGTAACATATAATTAGAAATCTTTAGTCGTGAATAAAGAGAAGAGAGGGGAAGGACAAAGAACATATTGAGGGTGGGGGTGGGAGTGTGTGAGATCAGCTGGCATGACTAGTTTCACGTCTGCTAAGACGATTTACGAATGACTTGTCTATTCTAAATTCAAAAGAATCCAAAACAAAGATATTGATCTACGATGTTTCGTGTGGAAATTCGCTGTTGAATATATGAATTTGCGGCGCATGGTGGAGGTTTTGTACTCTTGTTTGTTGTACCATAAAGATTTTAATTATTTTGGCGTCGAAAGAAAAATAGACGGAGAGGTCAATGATTTTATAATATGCGGAAGTTTATACTCGTTTTGTGTGGATAGAAGTGCTGAAATAGTGAGGTCAATTGGTAAAGGAATTTAGTTTTGAGATCCTGTTAGAACGAGGTGTCTGTTTGTGGTTGTGGTCGTCCTTGAAGGAAAATTTTATTTAATTAGATAGTATAATTATTAGGAACCTAGAAGAAACGAAACCGGTGAGTATTATCGTAGAAAATGGAAAAGTTGTGGATTTGAATTAGGAAATGAGATCGTAATTATACGAGTGCAATATAAGTTTGAATGATATGAATGACAAATGAAAAAAAGAGAACTTATATTGGACTAATAAGAAGCGAAAGTCTTTTTGTTGTTTTTTCGTTTAAATGTGGGTTTTGTTGTGACACTATTTGTACCGATATTTTATATCGTGAAATTAAATTAGTCGTTGTTTGAAGAAGATGGATAGATGATTTTCCTATTCGTACATTTTGTAATAGAAGTTGGAATTAGGTTTTTTATTATTTGGATACACTTCTGGTTGGGTTGTACTCATTGTAACGTTTAATTGTTGTCGTTTTCGCTGTTCTAGTGAATGAAACAAAAATGTTCCATATGGTGGAAGAAAAATGTTTTTGTTTTGTTTTATGATCGAATGTTGAGAGAATTAGTTTTGGAAGGTCTGTTTTGTAGTAATCGCTTTTGTGGCCTTTTTCGTATTAAATCATGCTGTGCCGATCGGCGATTTCGAATCGGTGTGAAGTTAGCACCATTTAACTATCAGCCAATCACAAAACATCCACAAAATACCTCCCATATCCATATTTTACCATCTCTCAGCCCTTAGTTACCAAAAAACTATCTCAATCAATCATCAAAATTCAACTCCCCTATCCTACAAACATCGTACCAAACCATAAACACAACGTTTTCCAACAAGAATGCTCGGCCCAATCCGAATATCCCATCAGCTGTTTATCTAAAAAGACACCATCACCTCTCATTACCCACACCTCCACCCAATGCAGTCAATACTGGCCTAACTTCCACCAGGCAAACTTTTTCCGGCGCTCCGGAAATTTCCCCTCAACGAACAATCGGATTCCGATTCAAATGCAGCTGTTCCGAGGGACCGGAAAACGTTCTGGAGAGCGGCGTGCTCTCTTTCATCACGTAGACCAACCGACAATGGACCCAATATCGGCCATTTTTTTTTCACGAAACGTTTTCCGGTGGTTTGAATCTGTTCCAATCGACGCAGAATCGAATTCTGAACCAAACGCAGCTGTTCCGAAGGACCGGAAAACGTTCTGTAGAGTGCCGTGCTGTCCTTCATCACGTGGACCAACCCGCAACGGACCCACGTGATGCAAGAGAGCACGCCGCTCTACAGAACGGTTTCCGGTCCTTCGGAACTACTGCATATGATCCATATTGTTATTGTGGTCTTGAATAGATCCGATCGTTATTTTAGGAACTGGAAATCAGATAGTATCTGGTTAGAGTGAGAAGGCTGTATGGTGCTAGGTTTGATTCGTGAAGGAAGTTTGTTGGGTTGCTAGGGAATCCATAGTCCAATCTATGACCACCATTATGGTGTTTTTGGTATCGGTGTGGTTTGATTGGTGTGTTGCGTAGCCAATCGGTGTGAGTCTTAAATGGTGCTAGCGTTAAATGGTGCTAACTTCACACCGATCGATTATCGACTACCGACAATGAGTCGAACATTCATTGCTGGTGTATTTTGAAACATATCTGTATATTTTTCATGCAGATCTTGTTTGGTTGGTAAAAATCGTTTTTCATGTGTGTAGTGAACAATTATTTTGAATAAATTGAACATTTCAAAGAAAACAGGATTTTGAATGTACTTGAAAAATGAATGAAAAATGATAAAATCGATACAGAAATGGTTATTGTATTATTTCTTGTGGGTGGATGGTGGTGAAATTTATGGTGAAGTAAATATCTGATGTTGACTTGCTTATGGAAGGTTGGTGATGTTTGTTGAAGTGAATCGGCTGTTTTTAGGAGAAACTATGAAGGGAGTGTTTTGTTTGCATTTCTTCGTTCATTTCTACTCCGCGAGTGGTGCGAATGATGAATTTGCCTTATGTATGGATAGGGACATCTATGAGTACATATTTTTTGTTTCGATTCTCTTGTAATTCGCTTATGAGTGGTATGCACGATTGTATTGTTTTTTTTTGTATGGAATATCATTGTCCGTTTTTTATGCAAGTAGTGGTGCTGTGAGTGAATATTAGATGAACGATGGTGGTGAGGTTAAAGAATTTATAATTGCTCGGAATAGAGATTTTCAGATTGATGTTGTCTTGTTGTTTATATTTAGATACTTAGGTGTATCCAAAAGTAATGTCGTCACCACCTTATTTTCTTATTGAATGGTCAAAAAAAATTTTCTTTTCGCAGAGAGATAGAGAAAATGAAGCTGCATTTTTCTATGCTATTTCATCGTATTCAACTAAGTGTCATATAAACGAAATTTCGAGCAGAAGTATCCTGGTGCTAAACTTGACTTTGGTATTATGTGATATTTTCATTCATTTCTATTCAAGTTTCGCTCGTCCTTTGTTTCTTTTTTTCTCTCGTCTGTTCTACCGTTTACACGTCTATCATATCTTATTAGTCTCGTAAAGATATACTAGGTTATTCAGACATTTCGGAGGAACACAAAAGTCGACTTCAACTTGTACACGTTATCTGTTTCTAATGAGTAAGGGAAACATTCGGTTTTACATCAAAATGCGCACCGCACTTAATATTCAACCACTTGCGATTTATGAAGAGTTATATGCTGTTCACGGTGATCAGGTTCCTTGTCTCAGAACTGTTCAGAGATGGTGTAAACGATTCCGTGAAGGCGAAGATGATCTCGAAGACGAAGCACGATCCGGCAGACCTTTTACTGAAACAACGTCTGAAAACATTGAAGAAGTCCGTCTGATCATTGATGATCATCCAAGAGTCACAATTGAAGAAATACAAGAAGAAGTTGGTTTAAACTACGGTACGACGCAGCGGATTATTACCGATCATCTTGAATTGACCAAAGTGACAGCTCGTTACATACCGAAAAAATTAAATGAGTTCCAACAAAACGAACGTGTACGAATATGCAAAGAGAACTTAGCACGATTCAGGAATGGAACATTGCGTTTATGCAATGTAGTAACGGGCGACGAGTCGTGGATCGATCATCGATATTACATTGACAACTGCTTGCAGCCACTTATAGACGAAATCAAGCATCAACGACCTTCATATGGTACAAATCATATCATTCTCCATCACGATAACGGGAAGCCGCATGTTCACAAATGTGTGTATGATTATCTTCAGTCGGAAGGTATTGAAACAATACCTCATCCACCAAATTCTCCAGACTTATCACCTTGCGGCTTCTGGCTATTTGACCTGATCAAACGAAACTTAAGTGATCAAAGCTATCCACAATCATTGCAACATGCTGTGGCTGACTTTATGTACTCGTTGAGTGCAGAAGAGTATAGAAAAACATTTGATAAGTGGATTGAGAGAATGCAACTATGTGTGGATAATCAGGGTCATTATTTCGAACATTTGATGTAATAAACTATCGCTGAACAATAAGAATATGCGACAAAACTCTACGAAAGGTGTTGGTTTTCTCGCTATTAATTCTTAGTCCAACGTTGCTGGCTGTAGTTTCTAACGCAGTTGTCATCTTTTGTAAATTTTCTTCTGTGTTTGCCAATAGCACAATATCGTCTGCAAAGTCTAGGTCTGTAAAACGAGACATGTTGTTCCATTGAATACCAAAGTCTGAGCCATTCATTGTTTCACGCATGACAAAGTCAATGACTAAAAGAAATAGAAACGGTGATATAATGCAGTCTTGACGTACACCTGTAACAATGTGGAAGAATTCTGTATTGCCAGTATCTATTTTTACACAGCAGCTAGAGTCCAAATAAATATTGCGCAAGGTGTCGAGGAAGCGTTGAGGAATATCGTATGCTCGAACAATTTTCCACAGTGATTCTCTATGTACACTGTCAAACGCCTTTTTGAAATCGATGAAATTGATTTGTAGTGGTCGTTGGAATTCAGCACTTTGTTCGATGATATTGCGAAGTGTGAAGATTTTGCCAGGAATTGAAAGAAGCGTGATGCCTCTCCAGTTGTTGCAATCAGCGATGTTGCCCTTCTTTGGTATCTTAACGATTATTCCTTGTTTCCATTCGGGTTCCGCCATATTTCACCAGCTCCGCTGTGATTTAGTCGACTCCGGGAGCCTTGTTGTTCTTTAGCATCGCTATCGCTTTCCTGGTTTCTGCTTCGGTGATTGTACCAAGGTTTGCTTCTATGTTATCGGCGTTGAGAAAGTTCGCAAAGTCAAAGATTGTAGTTGGATTTGGTTGATTTATAGATTCTTGGAAATGTTGGATCCAACGTGCGTCTTGTTCTTCTTTTGTTAGTAAAATTTTGCCATTTTTGCCTTTGATTGGGACGTTACAATTGCTTCGTGATCCTGTGAGTTCTCTAACGATTCGATATAGAGTTTTAGTGTCGTTTTTATTTGCCACTTCTTGTGCTTCATCTCTTTTCGTTCTATCCATTTCTTTTTATCGGCTCTACAGCTTCGTTTGACTTTACGGTCTAATTGTTTGTACTTGGCTGTGACTATTTGTTGTTCGTCTGTTGTTTTTGCCTGATCGCGCTGGATTTTTGCCATCTTTCGTTCGTCGATCAGTTGCCATGTGTTGTCGCGTATCCATCGTTCTTTCTGCGTTCCTCTTCTTCGGCCAATTGTCTTTTCTGCACTTTCAGCTACTGCGTGTTTGAATTTCGTCCAATGTTTGTCAACGTCAGTGATGTATTGTAGCTGTTCGAATCTGTTTTTGATCGTTATCTGGTATTGTATGAGAGTATGTGAATCTTTCAGTTTTTCAATCGCATATGATTTCACTGTTTGTCTTTGCTGATTTCTTTTGAATCGAAGTTTTAGGGAGGCCCTCACAAGGTGATGATCTGGTCCCACATCAGCTCCTCTATATGCCCGTACATCTTGTATTGTCGAACGCCATGTTTTCTTGTGGATGTTTTTGTGTGCAAAGTATGTATTTCCAATACATAAATTGTTCATGCTGCAAAACAGGATAAGTCGTTCTCCATTGCCATTTGTTTTGCGTGCCGTTGCATGAGGACCAATTACGTGTTCCATACCGTGTCTGCTGTTGTTAATTTGCGCATTCATGTCGCCGATCAGTAGTTTAACGTCGTGGTTGGGAATGCTATCCATTGTGTCTTGTAATTGGTCGTAAAAATTGTCTTTGTCTACCCATCTGCATCTTCTGTCGGAGCTTATACTTGAACAATAGTTGTTTTCGTATGTTTCGACTGAAATCTCGCCGCGATGATTCGTTCGCTCACCGGTTTCCATCGAATTAGTGCGTGTGTTGTTTGTTTGTTGAGTACGATGTCAACACCACGTATATGTTGATCGTCATGTCCCGAGTATAAGATTGTTTTACCATCGCTTGATATCTTGCTATTTCCTGTCCATCTCATCTCGCTCACGCCCACTATGTCCATTTTATATGTGTCAAATTCTTTGAGCTATTGAGCTAATTTGCCGCATTGATAGAGCGTTTGTACATTCCAACTTCCGATGTTTGTAATAGTTTTGGCATTCAGGATCCTACTCTGTGTCAGGGACTGGATTTCCTTACGGCTCTCATTCAGTACCGTCATGTAAGATGAGTTGGTTTCCCTATGCCGTTTCGATTTGTTTTGTTGAGTTTCACTTGTTGTTTCGTTAGCAGTTTGTGTTTTTTCCAGGATCGAATTGCTAGCCCGACGCCTAATCCTCCTCCTTTCTCATCCGGACTTGGGACCGAACATGGCAGAGTTTTTCTGACCACTTTTTTCGACATGAGCCTTCTTTCAGTCGAGGGAACAACAGTAACGTCTGGCTTTGAGTTACTTCAAAAAATTGAGCAATGGTCATCCAATAATATCGAACAAGAAACTCTTCTATGTACAATGGATGTAACCGATCTTTATACAATGATTCCTCAGGTCAGTGGTGCTTTATCTCTCAGGAAAATGTTAGATTATTTGAACATTAAACAAATCGATGGTTTAAAAACTGAAGTTATCATTCGATTAGCTCGATTTGTTATGACAAATAGTTACTTTAAGTACAATAATCAATATTATCATTAAATCAAAGGTGGAGCAATGGGTTGTCCATTAACTTTAATCATTGCCAATTGTTATATGTTTTTCTTCGAACAAAATATAGTAAAACAAATTAATAACAGTTTTGGCTTATACGTTCGATTTATTGATGATATTTTTATTGCTATTGATTGGCCTAAACAACGTTTTCTCAAACAGATTGATCGATGGAATGCATTAGATTCCAATGTAAAATTATCAGCCAATATTAACTCAAAAGCTGATTTCTTAGACTTGCATATAGAAAATCAAGATGGTTCGATATTTACTTTTTGTTTATCATAAACCATCTTATCAGCCATATTATTTGCCATTCAATAGCATTCATCCTTTACATATGAAGAAAAATATACCTTTTGCTATGTTACTAAGAGCAATAAGGTATTGTTCAACATTTAAAGAATATAAAAAAGAACGAGATCAAATGAAAATGGCATTACTTCTCAAACAATATCCAAGTCAACTTATCGATCAACAACTTAACCATGTCTTCTATGAATACGATATTAAACTACAGATGAATATTATCCATTACCATAATATTCGTCAAAAAATTATTAATAGCCCATTACAAGTTAAAGAACCAATTGATTATGGTCATAAAATGTTTATTCATTTTACTTATTGTTCCAATATAAGAAACTTTCCTAAAAAATTCCATAATCTTTGACTCAAATACTTTTCTGAATCGCCAATCAATGATATTACGCCCAATCTTAGGCACACGAAATTCTAACAATCAACAACAATGTCAAGTACAAACTCCTGATTCATGAACAGACATATTCTTACACATCTAGATTGCCCCTTGTTATTTCTGTTATTTCTGTTTATTTCAAACTTTTCTTTATTTTTTATTCTTTTTTTGTAAATGCAGACCCTGATGAGTGTTTTCTATTTCGAACAATAAAAACACGAAACGCGCCCGTGAAGCAAATTCTGCATTCATTTTTCATTAGAAATCCATTAATTATATATATGTCTTTATATATAAATATATATATTATTTGGTATTGAAGATCGATTGCTCAAAGGCAAGAGTTGAAATTAGCAGAATAATCTGTTTCATATTGACTCACCCTCGATGATTTCGACGCATGAAAAGGGTCAAAACTTTACTTAAAGCAATCTCAATCTATAAAATATCCACGGTCGCCCGACATATGTTCAACATCATTTATTTCTTTAAAAGCAAAAACAGATTTTTCTTGGTAAAACTTTTTCTCACAGCATATAGTACGAATCATCAGCCAATAGTGTCATCTATTCGAAAGTGTTTCTGAAAATATTCCCGAGAATAACTCATCTCCACTTAGCATTGTACGCTAACGCCGACATTGTTTGCACCATAGTTAGCCGTGACTATATCGGGTTTGTTGTCATTATTGACATCGGCCACTGCCACTGATCGTGGATTGGTGCCAGTTGCATAAGTAATTTGAGCAGAAAAGGTCCCATCGCCAGTATTAAGAAGAACACTGACAGTACTTCCACCTCCGTTACCGTTGACTATATCGGGTCTCTTGTCATTATTGACATCGACCACTACCACTGAGTATGGGCCACTGCCAGTTGCATAAGTAGTTCGAGAAGAAAAGGTTCCATTGCCAGTATTAAGAAGAACACTAACATTGTTTTCACCATAGTTAGCGGTGACTATATCGGGTTTGGTGTCATTATTGACATCAACGACTGCCACTGATCGTGAATAACTGCCAGTTGCATAACTAGTTTGAGAAGAAAAGGTCCCATTGCCAGTATTAAAAAGAACACTGACAGTACTTTCACCGTTGTTAGCGGTGACTATATCGGGTCTGTTGTCATTATTGACATCGACGACGGCCACTGATAGTGGACCACTGCCAGTTGCATAAGTAGTTGGAGCAGAAAAGGTCCCAGTACCTGTATTAAAAAGAACACTGATAGTACTTGTACCAGAGTTAGCAGTGACTATATCGGATTTGTTGTCATTATTGACATCCACGACTGCCACTGCGGATGGAGTGCTGCCAGTTGCATAAGTAGTTTGAGCAGAAAAGGTTCCATTGCCAGTATTAAGAAGAACGCTGACAGTATTTGCGCCAAAGTTAGCGGTGACTATATCGGATTTGTTATCATTATTGACATCGACGACTGCCACTGAGGATGGATTAGTGCCAGTTGCATAAGTAGTTTGAGCAGAAAATGTCCCATTACCTGTATTAAGAAGAACACTGACATTCTGTCCATAATAGTTAGCGGTGACTATATCGGGTTTGTTGTCATTATTGACATCGACGACTGCCACTGATTGTGGATAAGCGCCTGTTGCATAAGTAAGTGCAGTAACGAAGGTGTTGTTGGACACTATAAATGAAAGAATCTTTCTATTAGCTGAAAATATGTAGAAATGAGCATGCTACAGAGGTGTCTGATGCGTTTGTGAGTGTTTTATCGTTTTCCTCGTGTCATCATATGAGAAAGCTCATTTACATTCAATTATAAAACTAAATGATCGGATAACGTATCAGTAAAGTTAGCCTTTTCTGTCTCTCAGTGCCCTTCAGGTTATGCCATCACTAGTTGAAATAAGAAGGAGTCTTAAAACTCCGATTTGTTTCATTTTTAGTGAATAACCACTTTTGGCTTTCATAAGCATTGGCATGATGTGGAACTGTAATGGGTAGAGTTGTGTCACTGAAACTTAGTTGAACGAAACGCTACAGTCTGTTTCACAGAGGTACACAGCTCGAAGTACGGTTTGAGATTGGTTGTAGACGTCGAACTTGGCAAAGATCGACAAGTCAGGAAATCCCCTGCATGAGCGGGATGAAAGTAGAAATGGTTTCGAGATGTAAGACTAAAGCTGGGATGTTGTGAAATCGCCCTTTGCTTCTCAGTGCTAATTTCTCACTATAAAATCATCGACACACTCTCTGCTTCTGTTACGAAATACCATCACGCCGTTATGTAAAATGTTTTAGTTTAGCTGTGGTTGTAAGATTGATAGACTTCATGTAAGAACGAGCAATATGTGATAACAGCTTTGGTGACGTTTTTGCTGTACCACTATATCAAAGTCGTGTTAATCGTCGAATTAAGAATGATTCTAACTATACTCTCATATAAATGTTCGAAATACAAGACAAATTCTAAAACCTATCGTGAGGCCTATTTACAATTTCATCATGAATTAAGAAGATTTTCTGAATCTCTTGTAAATAGTCGCGTATGAATGCGAACACATTTTTTTGTCTGTCCTGCGCATCAAAATAAAGCGATAAGACTCCTTCATTAGTTTTAAAAAATTCACTGTTTGATTAGATTGATATTTAGAATGGACCAAATGGTGTTTTTTCGAATAACTATTTGCAGCTTATTTTGGACTACTTAGCAACAAGTCAAAACGAAACAGTGCTAGCTCTATCCAACATAGTTTGAGTGAACTATACGTTACTTATCTGATGTGATGACGATAGAGCAGCGACTATTAGAAAGCCAAAGTAGATCAGAGAAAAGGAAATTCATCGACAACTTTGTTGTGCGACCACTATTAGTTAACTCCACAATCTGCTTGTTCGTGAGTTATGAACATCATGACAGATTAATCTTCCATATCCTAACAAAATCTCATCTGCGGATTATGTGCATCTTGCTCACTCCCATTATGATTTTCATGCACTACATTTGTCTACAGTCGATAGATAATAT